>JANHGN010008040.1:91811-106571 GCA_024605025.1 Megaceryle maxima | reverse complement strand
GGAAAAAGAAAAAAAAAGAAAAAAAAAGAAAAAAAAAGAAAAAGAAAAGATGTTGCACTTTGCAATAGGCAAATGAGTAATACATCTGGCAGATGATGTAGAAAGAGAACTTCATATTAGTTTACCGTAAATGATAGCTGGAGTTGGGGGAGCAGCTGAAAAGAACATTAATATAAAGGATTTAATCAGTTAGTAGCCAAAGAAATGGAATACTGTAGGTAGTTAAAGACTATAATTATTAGAGACAAAGAAAAAATAACTTATTTATAGCAAATGGTTGATTTTAAATAATACACTGTTGATTTTTCATTGAAAAATTATCCAAGTATTCTTGGATAATTGATTTTTTAAATGAAGACAGATCAAGAAAATAAATATAGCAAGCTATCTTACAAAAACTTTTAAATAAGTACTAGACATTTGGCAAGTGTCATTCCCGGATAGGCATCTGATCACAACACAATTTTAAAACATAAGTATACTTGACTGAATCTCTGCATGAACTCAAGTAACAATCATTTAGGACTTCTACTTAGAACATTCTTAAAAATTGGGAGAAGGAGCAGTTTTGGGGCAGTAATATATTTCACAACAATCTGCAATCATAGAAACTTAACAGAGAGAACTAATTTAAAAAGAAAATACTTGAAAAGTCATACCATGCTTAGTCTTTCTGAAGCATAATTTAGCTGCAGAAGAGATTCTTGTAATAATGTATTTCTATTCAAATACTCTGCAATATGTAATTTTTAGTATTTGCTCAGATGTGATCCAAATAAAAACCTATACAGCATGAAACCTTATGTGTCCTGTAGCCACTGGACCCTTTTTAAAGTAGCTGATTCAAGGGTAAATTTTAGGATGAAACTGTATTTTTAAAAAATTGAAACACATTTATAAATAGGTGACACTTCCTTTTCCCTGTCCTTGAAAGTAAAACTACGTTTGAGCTTTTGATTTTAAATCTAATACTGTTTTCATACTTAACAGTAATTAAATACAGTTCTGCTATCACAAAGTTTGAGAGTATTCTTACCAACAACAGTAAGCACAGCACTTGCTGAAACACTGTCCAGAGTGGTATTAACTATGCAAGTGTATGTTCCATCATCTTTATCAGTTACATTCATAATCGTCAAGTTATCTTTACCAACTAGAAACCTGTAAATACAATAGATTCAGCCACTGAATTTTCAATAACTGGTATTGTTATACAAAACTTGCATAAGACATCACCAAACCTTATACACTTGTGTATTTCAGCACATAGCTAGACAGCAATGGAAGCTATGGGACTATGTTAGTTCTTCACCACCTTCCCACAGTAACTGCCTATCTTAACATGCTTTTATTTTTAAATATACTGAAACAAGTTTTAATTATCTGTAATCTAGAACAAAATAGTCCTCCATTATCCATTTGTCTTCTTATGGCAATTATCTTTTTCCTACAATTGATACACATGGTCAATGTGCGCAATTAACATTTTTTTACCTCTCATCTTATTTTGAATTCTCTCTTAGTATTTTCACCACACTGGGTAAGTCCTTTAGTCACCAAATATAGAATAGTGATGACATTTATCAGTCTCCTTTGGAAAATGTCAATAAGTCAATATGTTCCTTTCAGGAAAAGGAACAGACAAAAGAAACTAGAAAATTAAAAATAAAACTATTTTGTCCATACCTTTCATCATCTGGCAGTTCACTGTTGTCCTTCAACCATATAACTGTTGGTAATAAGGTAGAATCATGTTTTATTATACACTCAAATGAAACTTGGCTGTATCTCTGAATCACTTTGTATTCTGGCTGCTTAATTATCATTGTTGGATCTGAAATTTAAAGTGACTATTAGATATTTAGAAAATCTGAAATTCCATACTAACCTGTGATGAAAGAATGATTCATTTCTTACCTTTAACTTCCAGCTGCACCTCATTTTGTATCTTTCCTAATTCATTCCTTGCTACACATGTGTATGTACCAGTACTATCCTTCTGAGCCACCGGAATTTCCAGGGTTCCATTATCATGGAAAACATATTCATTTCCACGCAAGATGCTACCTTTTACTCCCTTAAACCTTTATATAAAAAGCAATATAATTATCCAACATTGTAAGTAAATTCTGCTGTTTTTTATTATCAGAAAATGCAAACTTGAGACTACCATGTTAGAAAATACAAACAGAATCACATGATGAAATTTAAATTTGACTCTGTAGGGATAACTTAACTGTGGTTACATTAAGCATACATAATACTGTGCTAGTGTATTATAATAAAATATCTTTAAAAATACCCTATTTTAAAATTGGAAATAGAGTAAAAATAGTTTAAAAACTACAAATGTTTGTTTCCATAGATATAATTGTCTCTTTACAGAACCAAAGCACACCATATAGCTTACCATTCAATTTCAGGCTTAGGTGAACCAAAATAAGCACAGTCTAGCAATGCAGGACTATCTGCGATGACTTGATACAGTTTATTAGCAGGAGTTAGTATCCTTGGTGGCTCAGCTGAAAAGACAGAGATATCTGGATATAGATACAATGATGCAAACACAAAATATTAAGACACCAATAATGGCCTAAAGAATTACATGCTGACATACTTCTCTGAAGTGCTTTCTGGTCTCAGTCAAGGTCCAAATATATTATACTGCAAATAGCCTGAGGAAATGTTAATGTAGGAGAATTATCTTGTGAAAAACAAATGCTTATTCTGTGTTTACAAGTAACTGGGATGGGTACCAAAGGCAATTATTTTAATTTGAAAATTTAAATCCAAATATACTTAAAGACGACAAACTCCTGAGAACATACTTAAGTACATTAATTGCAAACAAACCTACAGGCAGAAAAAGCAGAGATGTATTTTTAGTGAAACTTCTACATTCTCTTTCATTTAAAGGACAGTGTCTTTCAACCAAAAGATCTGCCTGTTCCTGCAGGACAGTCTTTAGAGGCCATTCTGCCTAAGATTGTGCTACTAGCTTTGTTAAATTCAGTGAGAAGCATTAGAGAGACCACAATATCTTGCAACTAGTAAAACATTATTAGGAGACCTTCAAGACATAATCTTGTTCTCTTGCAACAGCAATTTTGAGAATTTAACTGATCCAAATCATCCGCAAGCAGCAAAAGTTTACTGAAACATTAACTTAAGGAATATTAACTCCTGCCTTACTTCTTACTTCCATTTGCTTGATTTACATGAACAAACAAAAGATAAAATTTCTTCCAAGCTTTCACAACTATTCTTGCTTAGGAATAGTTAAAGTGAAATTCATGCATATCCTACAAAAAGCAAGGTTTGTGTATCCTTGTCTTTTAACAGGGCTCAAGAAATACATCCATTCCCACTGAAGAACTGAAGCAAGGCTTGGGTGTACAATCTGTGTAGTAGGAGGAGACAAATGAATACCCAAGAAAATTTAAAAATATAAAATCTATTTCTTACCCAGAACATTCACAAATGCATTTGCTAGCAAGTATCCATATTCATTAGAAGCATTGCACTGATAGACAGCACTTGACCTTTCTTGTACATGGGAGAAAATAATGGTATCGCCATCTACCTTTCTGCTGGGATCTTCTGGAGCAACTGTTGGTGGAAAAGAAAAAAGATAAACTGCTTTTCCTAAAGTGGTGTTGTATGTTATGTTTCATACTTCTGAAAAGAAGAAATAACTGGAAAGACCGATATGCCCTTTCGTCTGTTTTCCTGTGTGACTTCTCTCTGGTTAAGAAGTGATTTTCAATATGATTATGGAAGTTCTTCCAATTCTACAAATATTTAACTCAGAATGGTAGAGTTTCCATTTTTTGATGCTTTTTTTTAAAATTGTGTTTTTAAAAGAAGTGAAGCTGAAATAATATTTTGCATGCAATACAGAGGAAAAATACTGATACGAAAAGATTCAGGCAAATATGGATGATAACTAGAAAAATAAGGAAATATCAAAATGCTGTTAGAATGACACAGTCCTCTATGACTTAAAGGTTTCAGCTTCTCAAATTGATTGCTGCACCTAAAATAATTCTCCAAATACAAAATCCAGCCTCATTCAGTTGAAAATGATCTGAGTACAGCATAAGCAATTCTCTTTACATGAAATAAAGTCTTCAGAAGACCAGTGACAGTAATTCAGTAGGTGGCACTCTTTCCCTTATATAAGAGCTAATACAATGCCATTTTTTTCAACTGTTGTGTAGTAGCCTGAGCTGTCAAACAGCTCTTGTATCCCAGAATAATGAAGACTATAACCAAAAATAAAATGCTAAGATATTATTGAAAAATAATAGCTGTCAGCTATGATATGACTGGAGGGAATTACAGAGTAACAATAAAAATGCACAACCTATAGTTTAATATATTAAGACATTAAAAGATCTTGATGGCAAAATTGTTGATATACTAATATGAAAAATAAATGCATATATGCATCAATAAATGCATCATAGTTTGGTTGCATCATCAAAATTGACACCCTTGTTTTTTATTGGAGTTGGAGCAAATATGTATATTTGTGGAAAACAGTTTCATATAAAGTAATTTCTCAGTCCTTTGGATTCACAGAAAAGATCAGTTAACTAAATAAATATCAATTTTCTGTAAGTGACAAAACCTTTTGATTCAGACTCAGTACTCACCTGTAAAGAAAATAAATTTCTCCTACATTTTCTCAGATCTACTGAGGTAAGTATCTATTACTGAATTATCTAGGAGAAGAGAAAGCAGATGAAGGGGACGGCAGTTCTGTGGCCCTTCTTACATCCTGGGTGTTTTAAGGCAGTTTTGCAGGAAAAGTAATTATATCAATTTCCAAACAGATGCCTCAAGACCAGTTTTCAACTCCATTTTTAATTCTCATCTTCTGTCACTCAGTTCAAATCAGTATCACAAATTCAAAAATTTCAGAAAGGAAGAAAAGGGTACTACTGGAATTGTAAATGTTTATTTTCTGGACTTCAGGATTGCTGGCAATTATTCTTCTCCTCTTCCTATTGTGTTCCACATTTCACATTGCTTCCTAGTTTATGTAAATGCCATTTTCATTAAAAGATTCATGGGCTGAAAACAGACGGAGGAGGTGAGTAGCCCAGCAGGCAGGCCAGTCAGCTGTGAGAAGTGGTCTGTTTCTGCATACAGATTACCTTTAAACAGAAAATACACACAACCGCCATCCCAGGAGGTAGGAGATCTGCCCATGGCTGTTCCAATCACAGCTATTTCCTGCCCCAGGCTCTGGGCTTCCCTCCACCCATGCCCTCTGAATCCTACAGCATTTTCTGCACACAGACAGATCCTTCATACATGCACAGATTCCCCTCCTCGCACAAGACTCCCATATGTAATACTTTACAGGCTGATGGTAGGGTCCCTTCAGAGAGACAGAAGCCATTAGTTCAATCCTATGACTGACAGTCATAAGGAACTGGATCTTAAAAGAATGATCTAATCATTAAATTATCATATAAGAAGATGGACAGCATCTTCCCTTCCCACTGCCATATTTAAGGAAAAAAAGACCTATCTCTCTTCAGTTATCTAAAGGAAAGGTGGTAGGTACCTGTTCACAGAAAGGGTCTTCTTCAAGCTGTGGGTCCCAACAGGAAAAAAAAATTCAAACTGAGGAAAACTGTCAGGTTAGTCAGTGCTTCCTTTTGACTGGTCGAGCCACCTGCATGCTGAAGAGCACTGATTTTGGAAAGCTCCCTGCTGAGACTGGCATCTGTTCAGCAGCCTGCCTTCTTACATGCCTCATCCTCCCCTGAAAAGCCAACAGAACCTACATTTCTTTCCCCATGTACTACACTCTGCTTTGCAGAACCAGGCCCTAAAAGTTAGATTCTGTATCATCCATCTGCTTTAATTATCTTAAGCAATGCTGCTGCACTCACACACAGAAAATCATTACGGCCAGAAGAGACCTTTGCAGGTCATCTGGTCCAACCGCATGCTCAAGCAGGGCCACCTACAGCCAGCTGCCCAGAATGGTGTCCAGATGGTAGAAGGATCACTTTCCTTGACCTGCTGCCAATATTTTTGTCTACTGCAGCCCAGGATAACATTATGTTCTTTCTCACAAGGATACATTGCTGACTTAAGGTCAACTTGGTGTCCACCAGGATGCTAAAGTCCTTTTCTGCTAAGCTACTATCCATCTGGGTGTCCCCTGGCATGTACTGCTCCTCTGCAGGTACAGAACTTTCCTTGTTGAATTTCACAAGGTTCTTATCAGCCAACTTCTCCAGCCTGTCGAGATCCTACTGGATGGTAGCATGACCCTCTGGTGCGTCAGCCACCCCTCCCAATTTTGTGTCATGAGCAAACTTGGGGAGAGTACACTGCCCCATTATCCAGATCATTAATGAAGACGTTAAACAGGACGGACCCGTGGGGTACACTGCTAGTTACTGGCTTCCAACTAGACACTGTACCGCTCAGCATCACTCTCTGGGCCTGGCCATCCAGCCATTTTTTAATCCACCTCACTGTCTGCTTATTCAGTCCATACATCTACAGCTCATCTATGAGAATCTTATGGGAGACAGTGTCAAGGGCCTCACTGAACTTCAGGTAGAAAATATCCATGCCTTTTTTCTTTATCTTTAGGACAGTGATTTCATCACAGAAATGTATCAAGTTGGTCACGCATGACTTCCCCTTGGTGAAGCCATGCCAAATGCTTCTGATGGGGTTTTTTTGTCCTTATGAGCCCAGAAATGATTTCCAGAATTATATGCTCCATCACCTTCCCAGGGATTAAGGTGATGTAGTTCCCTGGGTTCTCCTCCTTGCTCTTCTGGAAGACAGGAGTAACATTTGCTTTATTCTGGTCTTCGGGCACTTCTCCCAGTTACCACGATCAATTAAAGATTATCAAGATGCAATGACATTTACCAGCTCCCTCAACACTTGTGAGTGAGTCCCACCAGGGGCCATGTACATAGGTATGTCCAGTTTGCTTGAGTGTTCCCTGACCTGATCCTCTTCCACCAAAAGTACACCTCATTCCAGCCTTGCCCCCTAGGCTCTGGGATCCCTGAAGGCCGGTCCTGATAGGAAAGACTGAGGCAGGCACTTCAGACCTTTCCATCTCCTTTTTTTTTTTTTCCTGGGGAAAGAGGGTGATGGCAGGGCCACTCAAGCACTACTGGTTTGCCTTTATGAGGATTATGGACACATTACCAGATAGCTGCATGAGAAAAAGAAAAAGCTTCTGACCTGTTTGAAAAATCTGAATTTAGCACTGATAGGCAAAATAACAAAGAATTAAATAATACTTAAAATGGGTTTGTAAAACCAGGATAATGAATGATGAGAATTTGGTGGTAGTTCTGATGCTGTAACAGACAGCTAAACATGTGCCCTGTAACAACCAACATTTACTCCCAATAACATCACATAGCTTATGAACATGTTTACGTCCCTTCTGGACAAAGACCCAACTGACTGGTTTCACCTAATTTTTCCATTGCTTTGTGTAATAAGACAGCTTCTCAACTCTGTAGCCACATACAGCATATTCCTATAGAGAGATATATAGTTTCCATCAGATACTTTTGTCACAGTTAGTCATCAGCCCCCTGAATAGCTTCTGTTCATCTGAATGCACAGTTCCATCTGTTTCATAAATTTCAGAAACCCCAAACAATTATTTTTGTTAGCATGTTTAAATAACCACACTGTGGCACCACTGTTACTTTTTTTTGGATTAAAAAAATAAAATTAAAATTAAGACAACGAGATGTGCTCTCTGAACAGCAGCTAAAACACACTATTATGCTCTAAACCGGTCAAGATGTTTTCTGTTGAAGTATTTCATTCTACAGATTAATTTACCTAGATCAGGAAAATTTCAAAGTAAATCACAGTTAAAGCAGATAACATTTTCTCTTTAGAGAAGGGCACAATTATTTATTACTGTCTGAACTTTGGTTCAAGCAGACACTCAGCAAGTAGGCCTAATCAAAGTTAATCCTATTGTGTGTGGCTATCAGTGAGGACTCATCATCCACATCTCCAACTCCTTTGGGTTTGGTGCTGAGTGGCCAAAACTGCATTGACAGAGTAGAAAGCCTAACTAGAAATCAACCACTTTACACTATAAATCTCTGCAGACACCATGGCCTATTGAGCTCTCCCTCCATAGCAGCTGGATGCACAGCAGTGACTTCCCTAGAGTAGGGAAGCCTCTCAAGGTTACCCCTTGAGGCTGAGAGATCCCTACCTGACACGAGACATTGATGTGTTGGTAAAAAGACATTGGTTTTTTTGCACATACATAACATTTAAAATGCTTATAGAAAGCTTAGGCAATAATCTTTGTATCCCGTTCTAACTTTAAGTGTTGAGCACTGAACACGAATCCAGCCATTAAATACTTTACATAAGCTAATTTACCGATTAGAACTCAATAAAGTAACCATTAGACCACATCTAAGTGATCTCTGACTTCTCCTGTGACATACTTTTATGCTGAACATTTGTTGTTGTAGTTCTACAACTACTATAATTCTGTCCTTAAATTTGTGTTCAAATAATAGTGAATGCAAAGGGAAGCATGAGATAAATACTGACTGGCCCTTAAGCCATGACTTTCAATAACTTCAGAGAGAGCTTTGAAGACCTTGTTACTGTGAGAATATACAAAGAAAGCAAAGACAGAAGGTTAGGTGCAATGAATGTAGAAACATAATCCTTGTATAGCGCTGCTCATGTATGCTTTTAAAGTTCTGACAGGATCACAGGAGCATTTGTATTAGAGTAGCTTCTGATAGAAGTATCCTACCACTCTTCTTGACCTGCTTATTCTTCCAAAAAATCACATTCCTGACTAATTTATGAATATAGTAACCACTTTCAAAAACAGAAAAATCTTTCTCTGGTTTAAACTAACTAAAAACCCCATTCAGTCATTCATTTGTAAAGAATTATTTGGATAATTTTGGACATCTGGTTTCAGATAGATTAGCTATGACAACAGAAGAATGTGATAGAACATCCAATGTGTAGTCATTGAGGTGGCTTAAAAAAGTATGTCCCCTATGGAGGGACCTCACAGCTTTCTGTAGATTATGAACCATACGGTCTATGAATGAGCATCCAATTAACATTCCTCTGGCTGTAGCTGACTTTCCTCGTAACATTTGAAAGCCCAAATCAGGAGCTATTATGCAAGACAGATCTGTTCTCTCACACCTCTGATGATATTGCCTAAGTACTGTAATATGTATTTAGAGAATGTTATGTAACTAGAATCCTTTTCTCCCTCTTTTTTCTTTTTTTTTTTTTTTTTTTGGAAGGGGTGGGCTGGAATCTACACTTTCAGAGTTGAATGCAAAACTGGTAGTGAAATAGCAAGGGTGGGCAGTATAGTGCATCTTGAGAACGTATAGGGTCAAACCAAGACTGAACATAAGCAAGAAAACCAGGAAACTTAAGTAATCCAATTTTGCCTTACCCTACCCCTTACAATGAACTGACAAAGAATTTTGGAAGAGATGAAACATAGAAGAAGATGCCACTTTCCTTTTCTTACCAATCTCACTTGTTCCTCAGCAAAATATTTTCCTGTGATCACTGAAATAGTAATTTCCAAGTTTCTATTTTTGATAGTAGTATTACCTCCAAAGGGACAGCAAGTTATTACCTGCACTAGCCATGACTGGTTTTTGATTATGCTGTGCAGAATAAAAACCTTGATCATCAAAGGTTTTCATTTCTGCTGCAGTTTCCAGGCCAAAAGCACAGTTCCAACACAAATGACAGCAGAAGCAGTGGATAGATCGCTGCCCTGTTAGTCCTCTGTTCTCTGAGCTTGAACTCCTTGGGGCATCAGAGTCTAGCAGATTTCCCCACACCCTCCCATGTCTGTGGTGAACAGCTTGTGCATGTACTAACAGAGAACACGATGGATGACAAATCTCTGAGCCAGGGATTATCAGGGCTTTTCATGAAGGAAATCTAAGGGCTAATGTTTCTGCCTTAAATTCAATGTGACTACTAATGGAGACTAACTAAAACCTAAGATTCAATGTGAAATGCAATACAAACAAGCAAAGAACACGCTGAAAGAACATAAAACAGTGCACTACTTTGCGTAAATCTAAGTGTGTGTATTTAATATTTAATAGCTCATCATGAACTATAAACCACTGAACCAATAAATTAGTCTTTTGTGCAGTATTTGCTGTGCCTTTCTGAAGTCCAATTATGAAAGTGCTTCCCCTTCCCAATTAATCTGGGTTGTTACTTTCTTAAAAGTTGAGATACTTCATGCATGGCTTCCCTTTTGTAAAACCATGGCAAATATCAAAGCAGTAAAACACAACGGATTATGCAGCAGTATAAATAATGTAGATCTTGAGTGTTAATTGAAGCACAAGGCAAGGCAGAGTCACCGCCTGAACTTTCAATTGCTACTTGCCAAAGTAATTCTAATTGACCTCAACGGGACTGTGCATTTGAGTTCAAATTACTCCTGTGAGTAAACACTAGGAGGTTAGGTGCTTATCACTCCAGCGTGTCTGAAGCAGCTTTCTAATCACACATGCTGGAATTTTTCTTTTAAGCATTTCTGTTGAAGGAATGAAGTGAAAATATTTCAAGGAAACCTAAAATATTAATTTAAGAATATCTTTTTACTCATAATCTCAAGGTTTCTTTATTTTTTTTTTCTTATAGGCACTTAAGACACACTACATTATTCTTTATTCTTCCCCTTTCCTTACTGGTATTTAAGCCTTTCCCTTTGACTGAGATACGGACGAATTAGTCTTTCTTCAACATTCCCTCTTCCTTGTCTGACTGTATTATGGAAAAACAAAACAGGAAGAATTAAACATATCCCAGTTGTGCTTTCCAATAGAAAATGAAAGTATTGCAAACAGATTACTGGGCCACGGGAGGCACATTGCGGGGTATACGATGACAGCAGGGCTTTGAAATTCAAATGTAGCTCTTTTTCTTTGAAACACTGCCATGGGTGTAGCTCTCTCAGTACTGCCCTGAAGCTGAAACAGCTGCTTTAGTTTCCTTTTACAGTGATTTACTAATCATTCAGTTGAAAGAAGAGGGGCTCAGTTCTGTAATTTAGTAACAAGTGAACAAAAAGGCACTCTGTACTTGGTGGTTTCCAGATCAGCTTTTGATAACTCAGAATAATACAAAATCACAAGAATCCTCAGAATTGCACTTTTTGTGATCACAGTGCTTCCCTCTCTTAGATGCCCAGACAGACTCAATGTACTGGAGCATCCAATAAACTTGCACTTAAATATGTCAGGTGGATAAAACTTCAGTTTCCTCTGTAGTGAAAGTGACCTTTAACATAAAGCTGAACTACCCAGTTATTTATTTCATGTGGGGTTTTTTTGTTGTTGTTGTTTCTTTGGGTTGTTTTTTTGTTTTGTTTTGTTTTTGTTGGGGTTTTTGTGGTTTTTTTGGTTGTTGTTAGGTTTGTTTGTTGGTTTGGTTTGGGGTTTTTTGTTTGTTTGTTTTGTTATTTTTCTCTACTGAGATTGAGTGGGTAATTTAATTAAAATCTCTTCATTTTTACTGAGTTCCCTTCAGTAAGACTCTGTGTACTGACTCCTCAAGGCCGGCCAGCCAGCCAACATACACTACCCTTGTATTTGGGAAATTCAGTGGCACCCCGCAGCTGCTTCTGAAAACTCTCCTTTACTTAATGTTTTCATGCTATCCTGCAAGAATGCAAAACATGTCAGTGGTTTTCTGGAAAATGTACTTGTCTGTCATTTGAAGGGCATGTCCTACAGCTTTGAGAAGGAAGCAGTTAGAGGTAAAGGCAAATCTCACAGCCAGGTGAAAGAGATTTTACTTGTCAGGAGGCCTGAAAAGAAGAGTGAAACTATCAGGACAGAAGGATAAAAATCACCTCAAAACAAAACAGAACAAGTTAATATTAACTATATAGAAAATAGTAAGGAAGGTGAGATCACTGAAAACCCAGAAATGGAAGGAGCAGGACAGGTACTCAACTTCTGATCATAAAGTATGCATTATGATCTATTTATGTACAACATATACAAGAAAAAATTACATTGGTGTTTTCCTGTAATACCATTGTTGATGTGGTTAATGTCAGCTTACACAACTTATTTATCCAGTGGAAACGTCTAATTTTAAATCTCAGGCTAGAGATTTCAACTTTCATTTAATTAGGATTCCTGAAACAGGTTCTTTGCTAAATATTTCTGTTTCAATACATACCCTCGCTTTTCCCCCAAAGCTGCATATTTTTTACTCCACTTTAAACTCTCCTGTATCCCAAATATTTGAATATATCTTATGAGGGTTCTTATTTACCTGTTGCTATTTCCTATATTCTCATTGTAGAGAATCCTTCTTTATGTCCTAAACTTCATGACATTTACTTCATTAACAGACTTAACTCCTGAAAGGGACAGTGTTATACTTTCAACACATCAGCACAGATTTTAGAGGACATTTTCTCTCAAGAGTCAACAAGGTAGATTGACTGGTTTTGTAATACCATTTTATGAAAGAGGAAGGATAAAGGTAGAAGAAGCAAGTGTGACTTTACAGTACCAGCTATGTCGAGTGCAAACCGACTGACAACACATTTCAGTGTCCTCCAAGTTCCTCCCAAGTAAAGTTGTGCTATTCAGAGCAGCTATCTTGTGTCTGTCGTACAGTGTTGCCAGTCATAACACTACAACAATTAAGTGACTCAATCATCAGTTCAGGGTTGCTTGTCTTACCCATGAACACAGAAACAGCTGTTTCAATGCCTTAGGGGTTCCTTTTCTTTGACACCTACTTGGCACAAGCTGTTTGCCAGGAACTTGCTGATACATTCAGTCATCTTTGCTGTTGCTACCTTTTCGTGCTGAAGCCTGGAAGGCTCAAACATGCTGTAAGCTGCAAATCCTGCAAAAGTGCTCTAAATATCCACGGATGTAAGGACTTGACTTTTTATGTCACCTTTACAATACCTAGACAAAATTAGTGTCTCAGTGGGATAGCAAAGGGAAGATCTAGCAAACACAACTGCCATGGCAACACAATGGTAAAAATTACACCCCAACAATATCCCTGTGAAGGGGCACGGCACAGCTTTGCTACTACAGCCCCATCTCCACAAGGATAGTACCAGCAGAACACTACACAGAATAACTAGGAGTACGGTCACATATGATTTTAGTGTTTTCAAGCACATTAGAGACGTATTTTGTTGTTCTACTTTTACGAACCACAGTATTTTTATAATTGCATTTATAATTTAGCATTACCTGTCAGGCAAAAAATACTCTAATACACGGTCTTTATTTATATTTGAAAAGAAAAAAACACCCTGATATTGCTCATATTCTCTTACTTTCATACAAGGTAATTAAGAAACTTACTTGCTATAGGAACACCATTTGCTAACCAGCTTATATTAGGCTTTGGGTTGCCATTAGCTCTGCAGATTAATGTCCCATCTTCTCCAGGAGATAAGACCAAGTTTCTGGGTGCTGTTATCCAGTATGGAGCAGCTGGTGTTAGGAAGAGAAACACAGCAATTATTTTCTAAAATTATGCACAGAAAATGTTAAGACACAATCATAGTAACCAGAAGATAATTCAAGCAATGTACACATAGATATGGACTTACACTTGCACTGATAAGGGTTTTTTTTAATATATATCTATATGATACTCGATGATTAACAAGTAGATGATACTTTTGCTAAACTGCGTTATGGGCTACCTGCTGCATTATGATTTGATGCTAAGCAACAACAGGTTCTTTGTTCCATTTAGGGTTGCCTGCTTTGAATCTAACTTGCCTTCCCTAAAGAAAGCAAAAATTATCTGGATATGGCATCTGAAGAGACTAGGATGTTTTTTGATTCATTTCAGATATCCTTTCTCACCGCAGTTTCTCTGTTAGAAATTAATTCAGGTTTGATTACATAAGAAGATTTCATTCATGTAAAGCATGAAATTTAGAAACGGCAACATCCTTGGTCTCACTGAAGTCATTGGGTGATTGCAGTGGGACCAGATATTTACCTGAGACAGCTGAAAACACAGAGAGATCAAAATAGATGGAGCACTGTCCTTACCAAAAGATACTCATCTCCGTTTACATCTCTTTTACAATATATAAGCACGGATATCATACGTTATCACATCCTGAAATTGAATTTCATATTTTGGATTGATGGACAGATGCAAACACAAAATTAAACTTTTGCTCTTAAAAAGGTTAAATGTCATCAGAAAATGATGCAGGTTAACCACAAAATAAATGGCTATTTAGCATGCAAAGTAAGCATTACAGTTGATTATTTCAATGACTAATTAGCTGTCATTACAGGGGTTTTTTTTGTTTCATGGTATTCAAAATATATTTACTACTCCTGTTTGGACAAATGTGTTTTTTGAACTAGTAAGACATCATCTTGGGTAAACATCATGAAGAAGACAGAAAACCAGAAGCATCAAGAGAAAAAAAGAAAGAAGAATATAAGAACATAAGATGGTAATAAAACAGAGAAGAGAAAGAATCTGGGTTCTATGAGAGTACAGCAGAAAAAACAGAGACTATAAGAAGGAGATGAAGAGATGGGTAATAAGATACAAAACCAAGAAAGCAGAAGAGTAATGACAAATAAACAAAGGCTCCAAATTAAATGCAGCAGTGGTAGAAATTAAGAAATTATATTATTAATATTACAGTCGATTATTTCAATTTAGCTCGATGCTTTACAAAAT
>JANHGN010008040.1:62571-85030 GCA_024605025.1 Megaceryle maxima | reverse complement strand
ATAAGAAAATAAGCAAACCAAAGAGTTTCACATTTTATGAACGTTAGGAGCTTTACTTACTAGAAGGCCTTATAACAATATTGTTGGAAATGGCTGCTCCTCGTTCATTCCTTGCTGTACACTGGTATACTCCTTCATATGCTTCTGCCTTCCCACCATTCATAATATTTATGACAAGGGTGCCTGAATTTGGTTTCATTGTTACCAGTGCATCTTTATCTATATCAAAATGAGTTCCATTGCGTGTCCAGGAGAAGCTAAGATTATAAAAATAAATAGAAAAGTTTTTTCTTCAGTTGCCTTTTGTAGATTGTATGGAGAGAAATAAGAAAATACTTTCAATATAATACATGGTACTTTTTCTTTAGCAGTTAAGTAAAGTTTGTTCCCAGTCTATATTAGCTAATAATGTTATAGAAAAAATTTTAATATAAGAAACCTGGCAATACTTTTAGATAAGTCTTGGCTGAACTTGTTAACAGGAGCAATTTCAACGTCAATGTGTTTTTTACAAATATTACATTAAAAGATTCTGAAGTTAATTGTATATGGGAAAGAATTTATTTTCTTTCTACTAAAGATGATACAGCAACATCTGTGAGAGCTGATATTGCTAAAGCTGTATTAGCATTTCCATTATAAAACCTATTGTTGAAAGGGTTTATAAACCTGCCTTTAAAAACTTGCTCTGGGCTGAAACATGTCATCTCAGGTCCCAGCAGGGAACCATTTCTTTTAATTGGTTTGGCCATTTTAACGTTGTGCTAGTGAATTAAAGACTGTGTGTGGTGAGGTTGATTCCTTTTCAACGCTTTAATAATGCAAACAACCATGATTCTTTAAATTAAATTTTCCAGTCTGATAGCCTGTAATTAATCTAGTAGATCTATACTGGTGTTCAAAGCAAACAACGTTTTGAAAAATATACACTAAAAATGAAGACTATTAGAACTCATTAAAAAATATGAAAAAAGCAATGATTCACAGTCTGTGACTTACACTACTGTAAACACCAGTTTCTTACTTATACTTAATAATGGTGAAAAGTGTAGTTACGAAAAGCTAGACCAACTCCTGTGAAGGGATGAACACTCGCAGGTTCCAATGCTGTGAACAGCATTTTTCGTAATTGTTACTTTTCAGCTACGTAACCCTTAAGACAAGTGCTATATAGGCTTACAGGTTAGAATGCTTCCTAAAAGTAGTAACTTCTACAGTATTGGAAAAGCTCAAACTCCAAGACAAATCACGCACTGACCTTCTACAGAAAGAAGGCGGGACTGGACATGCTATCTGCAGTTTGTGGTGTGGGACAGCAGAAGAACTGGACCTGACCAGCAGCACTGCCCCACACTGCAGTGTTTTTGTGAGAACTTGTGTGCACAGTGAACCAGTAGTGAACCTGTTTCCTACAACCTGAAGGCTGAAGCTGTAGAATGTGGGGTTTCTGTAATCCCTGCTACCAATAACACTGAAGGATACAGAGAACTATAATTTTGCTTCAAATGAGAGGAGTCTAGTGTGGTACAAAACCCTGGATCTGAGATATATGAAAGCAGAAAATCTGCTACTCAAGATAGAGCTAGCACATCCATAAACCTTTTTATCATCTGCTCTCACCAGTAATAAGTAACCCTGTTTTAACAAACAATTCACATTCCAGGCTGAGCAAGTTCAACTTCAGAGCTTAGAAGCAGCTCATGTTCCTGCATTTGCAGGTTATCAAGACTGATAGACCGGATAAACTACTGAAATAAATTAATTGGATGTCATAGTTTTGCTTATTTTTAAAGATAAGCACAAGCTTGTGAAACAAATTAGACAACTCTGCACTTAAATCCTTTGCTTCCTATGTAGCATGGGAGCAAAGTGAGACACAGGTCAACACCCAGACTCTTGAGAATGGCATTGTGCCTGTTAAATTAGAATGCTGGTAAACCCAGCAGCTTTATGGCACTTCTACCATTAACAGAACACTAGAGAGAGAGATTATCTGTGATACCATCACCATCTTCTCCATTCTGCTGCCCAGCATGATAATGACCATGATAGCAAGGCAGCCAGAAGGAACAATGTAGAGAAAAATGAGGTTATTCAGTAGAATTATATTTAAGGAGCTCTGTGTGTGTGTCTGAACAATTATAGACTGACCTCGCTAGTAAGTTTTATCGTAACACTACTGAGAGCACACGTCTCTGCACCGTCTCTGAAATGAGCAGCAGTTACTAGCAATGCCAGAATGCATGACAGCTACTGCTGTTTCCAGTGCAGGTGCTCAATATATTGAAATCAGTAGTTTTGAAAGATTTATGATACCGAAATGGAGCCTTAAAATGGAAGACAAAAGCACATTTTTGCCAACAAAAGCAAAACGAAATGATACTAACCTAGGAGGTGGTTTTCCTTTTGCTTCACACTGTATTACAATATTCTCTCGAGGGTCAACGATGTAATCTTTTGGAGATTGATGTGTTATCGTAGGAGGTTGTGACACTTCGTTATGCAATATAAGAAACAGAAGGGAATTTATTTTCTAAGTATTAGTGAGACAATTTTGTAAGCAGAAAAAGCAGAACTGCAATTAGCAACCAAATCATCAACAGAAGAGTGATATTAAAGTATCCTTTGTATGAGGAGGCTGATGCCCTCCACTCTTGTAAATCAGTGTAGCTTTACTACCTTACAACAAAGCTATGCTATGCTCATTTACAGTGGATGACGATCTTGGACAAAAAGTTTAGTGAGTGGCATTTCTATACATCACATTTCAATAGATTTTCACAAAAACAGAGGACACTTGAATTCCCATTCTAACAAATCCTGAGTGAAGAGTTGAGACATATACTCACACAAAATGGTTTTTACCACACGGAAGGAAATAAAAAAGCATTGCTTTGTATTTCTAAACATTTTATGTTTTTTTCCAAATGGGTGTAAACTTGTCATAGATTTATTGCACTCAACATATTCAATTAATCTACAAAGCGTGCTTTTTGGGAGCTACTTTTCAGGAGTAAAAGATGTGTTACAAGTAAAACACTCTGTAAAATATAACAAAAATTGTAACTAGTTTCCAAATAAAGTGAAATGTATAGATTTTCTTAAAAAAAAAGTCAATCTTTTGAATTGCCCCAGGAGAAGCAATACTTAACATTTATGATTTTTCAAGTTCTCTAGAATGATTAGCACAAACCAGAAATTATTCACCTGACAAAATTAGTGCTTAGCTATTTAAAGTCATTTATAATGTTATCATTATCTATACTCATTTTTGTGTTTAAAGAAAACCTGTTTACAGTATTAAGATAGTGAAATAATTTTCTTCAACTTTATTCACCAGTTTATACCTTAGTGTCATCTAAAGCAGCCAATTTAATAACATGCCTGTGAACATCCTTGTCTCAACTGTCTATCCAGCTATACACTTTGCTAATACTTTGGGGTAATTTCTAGCCACTTCAGCAAAACATTTCAATTGTTAGCTCTTTCTCTTGCCTCACTCTAAACAGTTAAAATTGTAAAACTGGTATTGTTGTTTTAAGTCTTCCCTACCATTATACATGAAGTACTCTGTTGCACAGGAAGAGGCAGCTGTCTGTAAAGCCTAAGCCACAAGAAATAGCCAGGGAGAAAAAAAAACACAACAAAAAAAAATCAGATCACAGAATCATAGAAGCAAAACAACAGGCCATGCAGAGCTGGGTTTTGCTCCTCTTCCTCACTGCAGAGAGGAAAGTGCTTAAAATAGAAAGGCAGCATTTTTACATGACAACAATTTTTAGTGCATTTCTCTAGAGAGGCACTTTGGAGACAGTCCTTTTCCCTCTCAGAGGCAGTTGTCAGGGTAAGAACACATCAGATGCTTACTTGAAAAAAGGAAGCACAGTCTCAGAACACTGCTCAATGTACAGGATATTCCATCTGATGCACATTCAAGACCTGAAGTCTCTACGTCTGTGCTATGCACTGAACTTAAAACTTATCAGATTAACCACAACACTAGAGCTGAGTTAGGAGATTCCACAGATGTTGAGGTCTACTTAAATAACTGTATCCTCTGGTTTTTAAGGATATACATGTAAAATAGTATATAAATACATATATTCCAATGAATTTATTTTTTATCTAATTTATTTACTCCTGAAAGTAGTAATAAGCCATTCCTCATGATGATATTCGATAAAGATTTTAATGTTCAGACAGCACACAACCAAACATAATGCAATTAATTTGTTCAAAATATCAGAATATTGATTTACGTAGAGTAATATTTTCTGAACACTGCATGCACAAAACATCTAGCTACAGCAAACCAAGTTATCAACAAAACATAAGAATCACACATTTTTGGACTGCAAATTCAATTTGCAACACAATCAGTATTAATTTTCAGCAGCACACAGCCTAGTTTTCGTGGACATGAACTTACATTCTTCTAGAAGTTTTGCTTTTATTCCCCCATCAGAATCAGCAGTAGAGACAAAGGGAGATTAAAGAGAAACATTTGTTAGTTAAAAGAA
The DNA here is from genome assembly GCA_024605025.1 of Megaceryle maxima. Taxonomy (NCBI): domain Eukaryota; kingdom Metazoa; phylum Chordata; class Aves; order Coraciiformes; family Cerylidae; genus Megaceryle; species Megaceryle maxima. The sequence continues at coordinate 80,510 of JANHGN010008040.1, read as the reverse complement.
AACAAGCTTTTTTGAGAGGGAAGGTAAGTATCTCTAACAACTACATTGCTCACCATTAAAAAGAAAACCTTTAAAACATTTATCACTGTAACCCATGCAGCCATGCCTGAAATTCTAGCCATGATTTCCATTGTGTCAGATATTATTGCATTTATCTCAAAGTTCATGCTATGAGAATCTTTTCTGAAGTGTTGACTTTTTAAGGGCGACTGTGGTATGTGATTTGGGCCTTGCAAGGACACAAAATGCTGATACTGAGGAGAGCGCAAATCAGAATTAATGGAGTGCACTGCCCTCATGCTGCAGTCAAAATCAATCCACCTATATGATCATATGGAAGAACAAAGAATGCTTTGGGCTAAAATTACTCTTACAAAGACGAAAGCACCTAATTCTACTCAACAGACATGCAATCCTTTTTGGTTTGAAGAATAACTAAACAACAACAACAAAAAATCATTTCAGTTGTCACATCTTTATTCCTTCAAATATTTTGCATGCATGTCTCCTCATCAATAATGTTTTAGTGCAAGTCAAATTGCTTTTGGTAAACTACACTGTCAGTCACCCCTGACCTACTTTGAGACACTGACAAGCACAGGAACTTCTAATATGGATGAAATGTAATGGTTCACCTAATCAAGCATGTTCTCACTACCAGGTCTCTGTGGTGGCTATGGAGGGTAGGCCCACAGAAAATATAAGTTCTTCTCTTGTGGTGCTCTCTAAGAGTCCATTCAATCATTGTTATTTATGAAAGCAATTACATCATTATAGATATAATTTTGTTTAATATGATTTTTGGCTAAAAATTCCAGTATGTGACTCAGATATAACAAAGTTATTAAACATTATGTAGTAGAGAACAAGTTAACAGAGGGTTAACATGATACATCTAAAAGTACTACTCATTTTTGTCTATTGATGCATTTCTGGTTATTTTAATCTGAATTGTTGCTCTATACAAAAGATATTAGAGTGGTGCATAATTTATATAGGTCCTAAACTACAAGATGGGTTTAAAACACTATTTCTAGCCTGCAAAAATATTTAGTGAGAAAATTTAAGTATAGAAAGTAAGACATTCATTCATCAAAGTTTTAAAGCCCTTTTTAAGGCACAGTTTACTGCTCTAAAGGCATTCACAGCACAACAAGCCTGATGCAATTCAGATATATTGATCTTGTTACAGAAATACAGGTCATTGGTTTCTAAATATCCATCAAAAAACCCACCAAAGCAGTTGCAATTTATGTCAGAGATTATTAAGGAAAAACATGCATTTGTGGAAGGTAGGAAGGTATCAAAAGCATGGGGGGTAAAGAAAGCCATGCAGATTAGAATCATAGGCAAATTTACTGATGTATTAATCTATCAATTTAACACCAGCCATAATGTTCTCTTCTCTGGTAATTAGTTTAACAAATTAATAGTCACTGTGAGGTGAAACGTGGTTCACTGAATTCTGAAAATGTGATCATGCTTATGTTAAGAAGAAAATAACAACCTGAAGCATGAATAATTTCATGAAATTAGCTATTAGGGCTATAAAATACAAGCAGCTACCATTGCTTCCTTTTCAGCATGGAGTGCTACCTTCAAGGTTCCCTACTAACCCAGTCTTATATTAGACAAGAATTTCAGATCTTGGGAATTTCCCTATTCTAGATGTTTCCTCACAGGTTAACGCTATAGAGTTCCCTGCTCAGCACTCAGGCTTTTAACTTAAAGTTATGTACTGAACTGTCTTCAGGCACTGCTTAGGAAATTCAAGAGCCTGGATTACTCTTCTGGATCAAAATACGAGATCATTCTACTGTCTGAATTTTAAGAATTTGAATCTTTTACTAGATCTCTTATCACTTCCTGAAAACCTCTTATATGAGGATACAGGTGATTGTTTACAGCAATTAGGAATTGTCCTGGGATTTTCAGCAATATGATCTTAATTTCACAAATAATTAGCATTTAACTGGGCTTCTCTGCCCTTCTTCATTTTCATCAAATATAGTGTTCAGTAAAGTCACACCAAAGTATATTTATGAGAATTCTGTGTTCTCAAGTGAACAATGCAAGTCATTTTATATGTACAGGATTTTTAAATCTTCACTAAATTAGTGTAAAAATTCATAGTGTCCTGACTTAAGTGAAGAAACATATCCCATCTTTAGACTCATCTTCCTATACAGAAATTATTTAAATACTTTTCCATTATTGTGCACTTATTTAGGAGGTTAATACTTACAATCAAGAGGTACGTCCAATGCAGAAATCATTTGGCACAGAAAGAAGACCAAGGAAGCTTTGCTTGCAGATATGCTCTTCTTTTTTATCATGGTTTTATGCTATATTCAGTAAATCACACTTGAGGAATGAAGTTCAACTTCATCAGACTAGGTAGCTTGAAATAGTTCTGTAAACATAGAGAAGAAACTCAGTAAAAAAAATAAAATAATAACAATATATAGGTACTATGGAGAATCAAATTATTACAGTTTATTAATATGAGAAACTAGCAAACTACATACTCTATCTAGGGATAACAGTTACATCATGTGCTCTAATGAAATCCAAGCAGAAATCCAGAAGTTCTTAGGACACCTAGATCCTACGGAAGGACACCTTTCCTATGGAAGCTAGTGAACAAGTCCTATAACCTTGTCGAATGGAAATACAAAACGCCTTTCCAAAGGATAAAGCATCAGTCCAGCTAGTTAAAAACCAGTATCTACTAAAGATAATAGTCCTCTGAAGTAGATTTAGGAGATTAAAGCTCTGAATGCCACCTAGTCTCTCTTCCAAACACTCTGCACTATTCTTGGAAAGAGTTATTTTAGGCATCTACTGCAATGAAAACATGTCTGGCCACAACTTTGTTAAGTAAACTGAAATCTTTCTGCTGCTTTGAGCTAGGTATCTTAGCTTCTTCCTGCTTTGGAACTCTTTCTAATAGACAGCTGTAGACTGAATACAGAAGACTTCATGAATTACCCCACAGAAGTGCTAGCTTATACAATATATAGGAACCTAGAATTCCTGTTCCTGGATTTCTGATTCTGACCAAAATACACAGCATCAAAATATCTGAAACCAAAATCTAATTAACTAGCAGCAGTTATCAAAACTCTCTTCTCCTCTTTCCTATGTGAAGAGATAGCAGAAATTAAGGGAAATCTGTTCTTTGAAATGTGCTAGACATTCCCACTCAACCAAGCATGAGAGATTATATTTGGGATGTCAGAATGATTCTGACTCCCCCCTGATTTTTACCATAACTTACCAAGTTAAGAGTTACCAAACTCTTAACTTAAAAGAATGTTGAATGAGTAAAAACTAGCTGCCTGCAAGCACCATCATCACTGATGACCAACAGACATCTGCTGAGAAGTGTTTCCCAGATACCAGACAGATCAGAAAGTTCACAGGGATCACCATTAATTTAACTCAAAGAGAGCACTTCCTCAGCTATGCCTGCAGAGGTGAAGCACAATGCTAGCAAGTCCACAAGGAGATACAAAGGAGTTACAAAGAAGCAGTTACCTTACATATGTTAAAGAAAGACTTCTGTGTGATTCCTGAAGTTACTTAAACCAGTCTATGCTAACACTTTTCCTCAATGTTCAGGTCACAGAAGAAATGATGTCTCCTAATTGCTGTTGTAGATGGTCTTTGTATAGTCTTCTGAGAAGAGACAGAAACTGGAAACCAAAACCGAGGTGTAGAGCTTAACCTCTCATTATAACCTAGCACATCAAACTCCCCGATTCTTACTGTCACTATCTATAACACAAATGTTTGTTTCAAGATCAAAATATCCCAGCAGATTAAACTCGTAGAGCCATATGGCTCCTTGGAGCTCCTGGAACTGATTGGGGCACTACATGAGAGGGCAAATTGCTTATTCATATTCAAAAGTATCAACAGTAATGTACACCCTAACAAAACAACCAAGTATTTGTCACAGTAGATTAGAAAGATTATAAAACTGATCAGAAGAGAGAACACCTGAGTTCCAGCCTTTGCATAATTATTTATACAAATTGGAACTACAGAAGCAGACAAGGTGGCAACCCTAAATACAAAACACCCAGAAAATGGTTAACAACTACAGCAGGGAAGCATGACAAATACTCAGACTTTCTTAGAAAAATAAACTGGAAATTCCTACATTTTAAATGAGCTCCTTGAAGTGCTGAAGGTTTAGCTGGAGAAGGAAGAAGTGTTTCTTCCATCCTACTTTGGTACATATATTTTCCTGTGCTCCAATTATAGTCACTAAGGGGAAGAAGAAAGGTTTCTCTTGAGAGGGCCTGCGAGTACTCCAGCACACCTCCTGCTATGAAGTGCTCTCCAGAAGATCTGATTTTGTTCCATCAACTACAGCTGTCTGTTCCTTCTCCAGTTAAACCAGGTTCTCAGCCACTCTTCTAAGCTTTAGGTCACCTCCTCATTACAGCATCAATGCAATTAACAAGGTGCCCTGACTGTATGTGGCAAGCGCAGCTGCCCCCAACAGACAAAGCAAACAGTGTGTGCTGGAGCAAAGTGGTGCCTCTGCCATTAAGCTGCACCTCCCCATGCTTAACTGGAGCTTCAGGGTCTGCACTTGTCCATGTTTGGTTGAGGGGACAAGCCCAGACAAATCAGAATGACCACAGCGCACCCTCAACTAGGGTATAACCAGGGTCCTGCCTAAGAGCCAGAGGAGATGGTTCTTCACAAAGCAGCAGCCCTGGCAGTCAGACCCTCCAAGGATACTTCCATGGATTGAGTGAGCCATGAGCCTCACACACACACACCTTTTGTGCAAGTGGTATGTTGGGCACACTGGTGTGGGAGGTTTCCTCTTGATGAATGAGCCCATTTTAGTTCATCTTTCCCTAAGGTTTAGGAATTAGTTATGTAGTAGTTAATTCCCAACAGCAATCTGAACTTGTATTTGGTGAGAAGTACAGGGCAACTCTGGTTGCAATAAACCCCATTTTGGATAGTGGCTGCTGTTTGCTTTGTGGGTGCCTCCGTGACACTGTACAATGTGTCTGACCCAAGATTTACAGTATACTCTTTAGAGTATTCTACAATTGAACCCTGACTTTTATTGTTTCTTCTCCAGGAGAATTTCACTTCTTATAAAACAGTGAGAAGCTGGTTATCCACTTCATTGTCTTGTTTTTTCACCAAGTAAAATGAGTATTACAGTGATTTGAGAATACTTCAAAATTAAATTGCATTCCCTTTGAACAAGTATAAATGAATACACACACATGGTGAATGAGGTGTATGCAATTAAAATGATTGTGAAAATAATACCCTTGAGAAAAAGCCTCACATTGTCTACCTCTGCTACTGCAATGTTCCAGTAGGATACCTATTAAGCCTACTGCTGGGATGTTTGTATATAATAAGGGAGTTAACAGGCAGCAGGAATTACAAAGCTAAGCTTTGCCCACTGCTTTTGTCATTCTTCAGAAAGGCAACATGCCCTAACTCTGTGAGAACATATTTAACCAAAAATGATTTTAGGTTTGTCAGCACAACTGGTTGCTCTTGTTGAAGATATTCAGGATCAAATCTGACAATTTAGTATGTACACAACAGCTGCTGAGTACAACTAAACATTGCTTTGACATAATATTACCCACTACAAAATAAGGCCAGGCCTCTCAGTGCAGGTCAGTATAAAGGTTTCAATTTCAAAACCTGAAATATTTATACAACAGATTGCCTTTTCCTCCAGATAATTTAAGTTCTCTTGTAGCTCAGACATTTTGTCCTACCTTTTCATAGGAAAACACATATTTTGACAATTCAGGAGTCTATCCACTGATTTGTACAAAATATGATTCTCTACGCCTACACACGTCTTATGAGCATAACAAAGTTATCATTTTTTATGTCTTCTGTGCTTCTTGCCGCGATGCTGATTGTGAGTGAAAAAGTGGACTAAAGTTTGAAGCTATGATGTAGCAAACAGGAGTCAAGGTAAATATGAATTCGTAAGCAAAGTATAGTATTATTTTTATCATAAACTATAATATCAGATTTCAAAGGGCTTTTATGTAAAAAAAAAAAAAAAAAGAACAAGGATCAAGAGACATTCACTTCCCCCACCCCCCATTTTCAAAAATAGGTATTACTACTTTTACAGACGAGCTACAGAAAGACTCAACTGGAAGAATGAAAGCACCAGTGATCCAGATACAGAATATCTGGCAGCCACACAAAAAACAGTTTGGTGCCAGTGATCTCTTTGCTGTGACTCACGTCTGGACACTTTTGGCCATAAACAACAAAACCAGATACTTTGAAAGCTAAAGGAGACAGGAAAAACAGCATGCTTGTAGAAGGGATCATTTAGGAGCCAAAAATCAAGATTCCTTTTCACACTATAAATCAAATAGGACAAGGATCTTCTTGATTTTAAGAGCTTAAGACCAAATTAATCATAGAATCATTTAGGTTGAAAAAGACCTTTAAGATCAGAGAGTCAAACCATAAACCACGTCCACCACTAAACCACGTCCCTAAGTACCACATCGAGATGTTTTTTTAATACCTCTAGAGGTGGTGACTCAATCACTTCCCTGGGCAGCCTGTGACAGTGCTTAATTGTTTCGGTGCAGAAATTTGTCCTAATAGCCTCAAGTTGCACCAAGGGAGCTTCAGGTTGGATATTTCTTCTTGTCCTATCACTTTCTACTTGTTCACTTCAGAATGCTCACACTATGGCATAGTTTACTGTAGTATACTACTACTGACTATTACTAATTCCTAATTGAGATATTAATACAGACAGGCACACTCTCAATGGACATGTCAAGGTCTACCCAATTAGGGCTCCAGCTGACAGAGGGAACACCCTTTTCTTTTATTTATGTTCAACATAATCACACCACATCTTTGATTTCCTTGTAAGTGTACTACTTTAATAGGATGTAGGAGGTGTAAAGGGAGTGTATTTACTGAAATTCAGCTGAGTACAAAGTATTTTCTAGATGTAATGTTGTTCCACAGAGTTTTGATGCATCAATTGATTGGGCATTCCTACGCAATTACACTATTTTAATACAAAAAGGTCTCTATGAATGTGATGTGATATCTATATATAATGTGAAGGGGGTATAAAACTGGAAGACAGACAACTGGAATACTTCATGCACATAAGGAAAATGAGCACTGCCTTCTATATAGTATGAGTAAATTAATGGGGAATGAGTTAGACACTGCAAGCGAGAGGAAAATTACTACTGAGCAAAAAAATTCCTCTGCTTCATTTGTCCAACACCTGTACTTTTTCTCCCAGTGAAAGTTAAAATTAGAATACAGGAAAAATAAACAGTTTGAGGAAATCTGTTTCAAAGCAATCTTCTATAAGGTTCCTCAGAAACATGAAAAGCAATTTTAAGTGAGCCAAGCCGATTTAATAAGTTATACATAAAAACAAAGTATTGATAATACACACATTTAATATTTTTAACAGATACAAAGCACAAAAATGTTTGCTTTTGAGGAGAAGTGCAATACCCTTATCACTTAATGACAGACTGTTACAGAACATATATTTTATCAAACTATGCTAAACATGCAAGTATCAATAAGATAATTTAAAACATTTTCTAACATCTGGTTTTATGTTTTCACACTTCTTTTTGAGCTTATCTAGAAATTATAGTAATAGGTAACATTAAAAGCTCAGGAAACAAATATTTAATTTGTAATTTTTCAAATAGAAAGACGTAAAAATACACTTAGCATTTTATTACCTAAGTGGGATAGACACTGTAGTAATAGAAACAATACTATTTAGATATTGCCTTTATTTTAGCTATTTTTAAGGACATGTCACAACTTAATAGGCTAAACACTCATGTACATGTTGACAGACTTGAGTCCTATTCAAAATTCTGCTCTTGAATAATCACGTAGTCCAGTTAACCCCTACTGGTTTGGTTTTCCCATCCAACTCTTACCTATTAGGCGTAAATTGTCCAAGGTCAAGGTATAGTCTACTTACAGGTAGAAGGTCTTAATCTATTTACCACAGGACACACAGCTCTGGGATAGCTGAATACAGGTGTACCTAAGAAAATTTTTTTAAAGCTTTCCAAAATACACTACATTAGAACTATTTTTAATTCTCTGGAAAACACCACACTGCTTTCCTCCATATAATTCATTTGTCACAGTCTACTACAGATATATCATTAAAAGACATCAGAGAATACTAAATTGTCTTCTCTGATGTCCTGTTTACGAAGCTTAGGCTTTGGCTAGATCACATGTGCTATAGGGACATCCGCATAAAGAAGGCTGGATCAAGAATGAACTATGGAGACAGAACTGCTGAAATCAACAAAGAACTCCTCAGCACTAACTCAGAGGCTGCAGGTACTTACTAGTGTTAGATGGCTGTATGTACTTCAGCAACATCTAATCTTTTTTGACAAAGGCAGATGGCAAAGCTGTGTGTTGCAGTCTAAGTGTTCTTGGCAATTCTATACAGAGCAGAAAATTATCAGCCTGGTCATGCTTCTGGACTCTCCCTAGATAGAGCATTACTCTTTTGGCTCTGAGACTGTACTTAAGCACTCACACTGGTCTAAAACTACTTAGTGTTTGAAACTCTTTTATTGTCAATCCTTTATTAAGACCTGCTAGCTGGTTTGTTATTCATTAAAGTCTGTTCTGTTTCATTATATAGTTCAATTTATGTTTTTATTAATTGGTTTCACATGGCAGTAAGTCAAATGCTTTTCAAAGTCTATTATACCAACAGCATCATCTAATCAAAGTTGTAATTTTATCTAATATTAAAAGACTAAAATAAATTTTGTCAATCATTTGTTTTACAAGCCCTACCTACTTTCTATATAACTATGCTGAATAGAATTAATTTTACTTATGGCCTTTAATTCCCTATCAGCTGAATCCCCAATCAGCTTTTTCCATATGTTCAGTGTGATTTATATCAGGCTATATTTACCCTGCTCAATCTGCTTGTCTACTCTGAATCTGGGCAGAACACCAGCTTTCTTCCAGTCTTAAGGAACTTATTAAAAATGAAAACCTGTACTCAGAAATCTCCTTCACTGGCTCTTCCAGAACTCACAGATAAATCCATCATACCTAGACCTGCTGACTGAAAATATGTATCTTCAACAAACCTTATTTAATGTATATTAATGGTGACTATTACTAAAAAAGCTCTCCATCCTAACATGATGCATCACACTTTCTTCCAATTCATCACATTACTTGCAGTAACAAATCAACAACAAGAGAAGAAAAAAAATTGTGAAGTAGCTCCTAAAACAGCTATAATTCTGTTTCCATTCTTGAGACTTGTTCCTATAAAAAAGTAAACAAAATATTTGTCTGTCAGTCTTCTTCATGGCTATGGCCAACACATCTGCCAGGAGAACAGAAGCTCTTTCACACAAGTATTAGGAATGACTGTGCATCTGCACAGCCCCAGCACAATGAGACCCAACTGCTTCTAGTGTAGCTTCAGTATCAGGCACTGAACTGCCAATGGGGAACGGCTTCATTATCCACCCATTTGGTATGGATACTGAACTGACCTTGTATCAGGTCACTGACACCCACCCAGCTGATGCAGCCTTGCACAAGGCTGACTCCTCTGGCCCAGCAAGGACTGAGTAGAGTCCTACAAGGGCATGAATGAGCATCTTCCTAAGCACAGTCAACACCAAAGCAGTCCTCTTAGCAGTGTTCTATTAGGTGTCGTGGTTTAACCCAGCAGGCAGTTCAACAGCAGGCAGCCATTTGCTCACCTCCCTCCCAACAGTGGGACTGGGGAGAGAATGAGGAAAAAAGTAGAATTTGTGAGTTGAGATAAAGACAGTTTAATAGGACAGAAAAGGAAAGGAGAAATAATAATGATAGAAGAATTACAATATACAAAACAAGTGATGCACAATGCAATTGCTCATCACCTGCCAACTGGTGCCCAGACAGTTCCCAAGCAGTGGCCCTTGGACAGATTTCCCCCTAGTTTATATACTGAGTGTGACATCATATGGTATGAAATATCACTTCAGCTAGTTAAGGTCAGCTGTCCTTGCTGTATCTCCTCCCAACTTCTTCTGCCCCCAGCCTACTCACTGTCAGGGCAGGATGAGAAGCTGGAGAGTCCTTGATCATAGCTTAGCAACAACTAAAACATCAGCATATTATCAACATAATTCTCATCCTTAATCCAAAAAACAGCACTGGACCAGCTACTGGGAAGGAAATTATCCCAGCTGAAACCAGGTCATTAGAGCATGGGTATAAATACAGATATGTTTGTTCTGTGTCAGTATAAATGAAGATATGTCTGTTTGGGTAATTTTGTAAGACACCCCCCAGCAGCCAGTTGGTCCTACTGAATGGGAGATAGGAGGAAACCCCTGGGTTCCAGGTCAGCTTTGATCTTTTCCACATTAGTAAGGCACAGGCAACCTGGATGTTGGTTTTTCCCTACTGCTAACTGCACCTCATGTGTAAATCACTATAGCACTAGGATACAGCTAAAAAAGCAAGAATATAGGTCCTTAAAAAACTCTACTCAAAGTCTTATTTCAACTGTCTACAAGTGACACATCCTAAGAGTGCACAAAAATGCAGGGTAAAAGAAGCAACTAAGCACGGAGTTCAAATGTTTAAGGGCTGCAGGTAAGCCTGTACAGTCAGTCATGATCCACACCCTCAGATCTTTTCTTGAGAGCAGCTACTTAAGAGTTGATTTTTTAAAAGACTGGAGCAGGGCTGATCTGTCCTTTTAGAGTTGTCTTACACATTCCCTGAGGATCTGTACTGGATTTGGCCTTTCTGAGGATTTAAACAGAGGAGCACTTACTTTCTAGATCCTGCTCAGATTAAATTATAAGCCGCTTTGGCTGGGGCGATTACATACATGGTGGAGCAAAGCTGTGGATAGCCCTCAAACAGGGAGGTAAACCCAGTAAGCCTGGCAAGTTTAGATGCCTCGGGAGTGAAATCAGCAGCTGAACTGCATTTTTGGATTGGAAATTTAAACTCTGATGTCTCAGTCTTGCTTCGGTGCTTTCTAGTATCCTAAATTCTTGACTGGATTCAGTCTTTTACCTTTTCTCTCTTCTCACTTGCAACAGATATAATGGAGCATAAAAATTATGGTTTAGTGCCATTTATTTCAGTAGTCCTTTAGAGACACTATAGTCAGAACAAATATGCTTCATCTCTTACACATGTATGTGTCTCTTACACTTCGCTGTCTTTCAACAACTTGGTCAAAATGCTTGAATTGAGTGCAACTTTGCAAATCTAAGTTTACACAAGAAGGTGTAAAATCATAACTCACATCAGTTTAGAGAGAGAGAGAGAGAGAGAGAGTTTGGCTTGAAGTGAATGACTAAATATGGTGACCAAGGAAAGTAGAGAATTCCGCTTATTAAATTTCTCAGTGAGTTAGAAAGCATTCAGAGTGAAAGAAAGCTAAGAAAACATATTTTTACAGCACTTGCATATTAAAAACAGGTACCCACATGATGGTATCTTTAGGATAGCTCTTCAGGCTATGCTTGGACATTTTCAGCATGGAAATTATCTAGTCACTCATTAAGCCCACTTTCAGAAGATCTGATTTACACTGAACTTCAACAACACAAAAGTTTTCCAGCAGTCTCTTTCCCTTTGAAATGTTTTGCAATAGAGTAAACCAGTGCTTATGAGAAAAAGCCCTCTGAATCATCAGACTGCTGTGACTGCTATACTGTCCTGCGCAAACGGAACCAGAAAGAAAACTGCAGTGGGCAGAAGGAAAATGCACCATCACCCAATTCAACGACTACAGTTAGTTCCTTGTAAATATGCAGAAGGAATGATCAGCTGAAATGCTCCCCAAGATGATCCCTGAATGTTAATTTCTTTACCCAGGGGATATGATGAAAGGGTTCCCCGCCCCCCCCCCTTTTTTTTTTCCTCTCCTCATTTTTATGTTTTTATAGCAGAATTTAGAAAAGGGGTTCAGAGAGCTCTCGAAGGAGAAGATAACACATTCTCTGCTTAATTACTTTCTTTGCATCCCTACAGCTAACCCCAAAAAAGCGCTCTCTGTCCAGAAGCATTCCTGCAATCCCAGAGACACCCTTGTGTAAAGCACACCATGAAAAAGAGCAAAATCTGATTCAACGGCAGGGAAACTCCTCCCTTTGGGAAGTAGAGCAGAAACCACTAATATTAGCATGAAATACCAGAATAGTTATGCTAAGGAGAAGGTCACTCAGAAAAGGGACAGTGCCAGAAACTGAGGACTAAGCCATTCTGTCAGATATAAAACCCTAACAAGTACATGAACAAAGGAGGGTAAACAGTGCTAAGGGAACAAACTGTTCAAACCCCAGCTAGCCGCCTTGTGTGGATTCTCGAGATGGGGGCTGGGGACCAGCTACCTATGCATAACATCTATTTAACAGGCAAAACTTAACATGTTTTCCATTTTAATTATTAATTACATTAAAGGAATTGCAACTACATCCTTTAGCTTGCAATCTCTGCCCACCATTAAAAACTGAAATGAACTGAGAACTCAAAACACTTCTATACTTCAGAAATAGCCCTGTCTTTGCCTTTAAGAGTGCTGATAATGTTCAGGATGAGTACAGGTCTGCAAATCAGGTCTGTCCCTGCTTTAAACAACACTAATCCATGCTGCCACTGTTCCCAACAGCATCATGTGAGACTCAAGCAAATGAACCAACCCCGTGCACTTTGTTTGAAGCGATCACCAGTAACATGTTACATTTCATAACCAGGACTCTGTGGTCAGGGTGTGGTACTGATGATCATATGTGCAGGAATGACCAGTGCTCTAACAGCAGTCAGAAGAAATTTGACAATTTTAACATTTTCTAACTTTATCACTTCTCAATATGAGCATCTCTAGTTCTCCCTCACTCCCAAATAATTCATCCCAATGCACAAAGTGCTGCTAACTAGCTTCATCACCTTCGCAAAAGCTGCCTGCTGCAGCTTGGCCACCTCAACTCTGTAGGTAAAGTAAAGCAGGGAAGCTTGGCATTGAAGTTTTTTTGTTGGTGGGGGTTTTGTGTTTGTTGTTGTGTGGGGTTCATTTTGTTTGTATTATTTTGTGGGGGGGAGTTGTTTTTATGATTATTTAGTTATTTTGGTTTTTTTTTTTTTTATGTTGTTGGGGTTTTTTAAATGTTTTAATATTAACTTCTAGAGCTTCCAACTCCCTGAAGACACAGGCTCTTGTGGACACTGAGGAAGCTAAGCTATGCACAATGACAACCTCACTGCCTGTTACCAGAACCAGAACCACCTTATCTGGTTGATACTTGAGAAAACAAAGGTGACTCGGTGTCTGCGCCCAGGAATTCACACAGGGAGCTCACTGCCACAACAAATTCTGCCACAGTTTCTCCCACTGTCCATGAGTAGGGCATAAAGCAGTCTGGATGCACTGGCTCCTTGCCTACAGATACTCACAATAATGTCAGTCCTCCATTAGGTGGCAGATTGACCCAGAGAGAGGACGGGGCAGCACTTCTCTGAACTTCGAGCTGAGGGGATAAGAGAGTGAAGGAGTGGAGCAGGCAACTGTTGAAGCAAAACACTGACAGGATTGAGAAGATACCAGAGAAAGAGTACCTTTGGGGTTTCATTAGATGGAGGTGAAAGGCAAGAAGGGAAGTATGCACACATTTAAAGGCATTAAGGTTGGAATTGTATGTTAAATATTCATATATGTGAAGTCAGATGTAGAGAAATTGAAAGTGTTCAACATGGTATTAACATTAAAACAGAGAAGAAGTTTTCCAGCAGTATGGAAATCTGGAAGATGATGGGGAAAAAAAAACAAGACCAAAAAAACAAGACCAAAAAAACAACAAACAGACCTGTAATAGCCTAGTGGTTTGCACATGAATATTTGCTACAGCTCTGCCCCCTTCTACAGTGATTTCAGTGACAGATTATTTCATATTTCAGCATAGATTTCATCTTTAAAAGAGCACTACAAAAGCTCTATAGATGGTTCACAAGAACAAACAGGGAAAGGTGAAAAACCAATGTGATTAGGGAATACTTAAAAGCAATAAGGCCAAGAAGTTTCAGACACATTGTAGATCCACTGCAAGTCCACTATAAGGCAATCTTCAGAAAATCTGAAGTGTAGAGAGATATTTCAGTTATTCTAAACTACCATGTTCTTTCCATTTATTGCTATGTTTTCCTTCTTGTTTTAAACAAATGATGTCATTTTAGTCAGTTTTACTGCCATTGGCTGTTAACCCTCATCTGCCTAAATACACAAATGGTTAGACCCAGTGTTATTCTAGTGGGACAACTTCAAGTAACAGATACAAGGCACTAAAAATCATGGGTTTAGTATTAATCATTTTACTGGTGGTATTCAGCCAAATCTGCTGCTGGCTTCATCTGAATTTGGCTTGATTATAACTCTTAAGATTTATTCTATAATCTTTATTGCAGCTGATTCTGTTAAACCTCCATTCGCAAGCAGTCTCCTTGTATCTGCATTATACCAGACCCCTCCTAAAAAAGTAATTCAAAAATACAAATGAGGGGCTTATTTTTATGCATTTCACATTTTTCTAAGCACGGAAAATGTCTTTGCTATTATGATGTTAAAGGGTTAATATGGCTTTATAATGGAATGTATCTTTTATTTTCATGTTTCAAAAATAAAAACATAATTAGCGCGATAAATCTTATAATAGTTTTAAAACACCACTATCAAACTGAAACCTTTTAAATGAGATGTGTTATCCTACATTCCCATACTGTTGCCTTCACATTTGAAATATATTTTATATGTTAAGAATATTTTCAATATTCCATTTGAAAGAATCAGAAGAGGTACTTACCACCACTAAAATAACATAATTTTAAGTGCAATTTAAGCAAGAAGCAATAGGACAAAGCCAATAACTAGAGCTTGAGTGAGCTTTTTTATACAAATCGTTACTTCAAACCTTCAAACATTATGCTGATGTAAAAATTTACATTGTTCACAGATTCATTTGAATTTCACATTCATATTACCACCAAGCAGACAAAAGAAATTTCTTTCATACTGCCATGTTTACAACTATTTTTTTTTTTAGCTTGTTACAACTAATTTATCCTTTAAATCAAAATCTCAAATGCAAACAACACACATTGCAACAATAGTAATTTTTTTTTTTTGACGTTTAAGTTAAGCTCAGTACAGGTCTGCAAGCTTGCACCAATGGATAAGGAAAACTTTTGGCGTTCAATGTACTCTTTCAACTAGTCTCTTTTCTCATCATGTAACTACCACTCTAAGCACATATGATATCCTCCTTCAAAATTAATAATAAATAAGAAAAACTCTTCAAAGGGAAAACAGCATTGCAAGTGAAAACTTATTACAAATTCTAAAAAAACCAAACCACCAAAAAAGCCCTAAACACCCCCCCCCAAAAAACCACCTCAAAACACACACACAAAAAAACCCCACCCAAACCCCACAAATAAGCTTTCTGAAATTCTGATGATAGCACTGCAAAAGCACATTACAGAACTTATAAGCTAGACTGTATGTTGGCACTGTATATGTGTATTACTCTATCCCCGCTGGAGAATTACTATATTTAATCATCACAGAGTGGTAGAGGTCCCTTCCAACCCCTACCATTCTGTGGTTCTGTAATCACTGAAAAATACAACTAGCTTATTACCATATGTATGTATGTAATAGTGGTATCACCCAATGAGGCTTCCAAAGAAACATCTGCTTTTTATGACAATACATCTAGACACAGAAACAAAGAAGCATGATTTCACCCCACAACTGAACTCTTATGAAAAGACATGCAGCTTATAATTACGCATCCATTTTATTTCCCTTTTTTTTAAGACAGGTTATTTGCTAAATTTCTAGACATGCACAAAAAATGAAAAAATCTCTCAAATAACATGGGTAGGCTAAACCGTAATTTCTCACAACACAATTATTAGAAATAATTTCAGTAAATTCTCCCTGTTCTAGTTTTTGCACACTTGTAACATCTAATGTCTTTTTCATAAAATGCAGTACAAAATATTAATGTTTTGAGAGGAAAACAAACTATAAAACTGAAGATATTTTAAAAGTGAAAATAAATAGTATTACTAATTAGCTTTGATTACTTCAAATAGTTAGCTATGCTTTATAGTTTTTATACATTATCTTACTCTTTGAAGCAATTTTCAGTCAATCCAATCAGAACAACAGTGTATGGAGGCAGCTTGTCAGTCAGACCCCTCTTTTGCACATCTTGAAATATTGATCCTTCAAAGAAAATACAAAAGGATGGCTCACTCGACTCTCAAGCAACACCTGCAGGTGATACAGCCCTATTAAGCATAACACTGTTCTGGATCTCAACATGCAAAGAATGCAAAATTGTTACAAATCAACATTAAAGGCTAAAATGATTTTCTCAGCCATGCTAATTTGAATTCAGAGAGATGCTGTTGCCCGAGCATTTTTAATTTTACATTAAATTACCTTACTGCTTATACACCAGAGAAACCATAACATAACACACACCAGAAAGTACTATTTAATATAAAATTAAATTTTGCTGGTTTTGCAAATTATCCAGAGATTTAATTCCACTTACAACTATGCTTTGTTGTACTCATTTTAATAAAATTTTATTTTAATTGGGTCTGTAAGGACATGTAGAAGGTACTGCACAGGGAAGAAACTAATTTTTGATATGTTCTTACATCTCTGAAACCAGCCTGATTTTTAGTCTCACCTTTAACTTCCCTTCAGACATTATTCCCTAGGGTTCCACAGCTTCAATTCCCAATTCAGATTTGCTCAGAAAAATATATCTCAAAGCACTACTTCTGGAAAACAAGACTTGGGGAAATGTTGACATCTTACCAAACTTCCCCAATGGTCTACAGGAAGAAGTTCCAGTCTAAAGTAGAGATCCTGGGAAAGCCTTCACCAGGCACACAGACAGAACAAAAAGTAAAGGCAACTCTTCCCAGCATGTAGCTTCAAGATGTTTATGAGTGCTGCCATTCTGCACACACCACAAAATTAGAGAACCTCCTTACAAAAAGGAGCAAGAAATCAAGGCAGGACCTTAGACAACCAGTTGTGAATGTTCTAGGTGACTCCTTCTCCCATTCCAATCTCTCCTAAGAATCTTTTCTTCTCAAAGACATAGGATGCCTTTTCTTCTTCCCTCTTCCTCCCTAAAAGCTGTAAACTAGCAGGGCACCAGTGGAAGAGCTGTTTTCCATACTGCTGAAAGAGTAGCTACAAAAAAGAGAAGGGTGATGGGAAAAAGTCCAGAGGAAGACAAAACAGCTCAGACTTGAATAAGAACAATATATCTTGTGTTAAAGTAGAAGCTTTGAGATATGGCTTTTCTTACTGTCAGAACAAGAAAAAACTTATTTTCTCATAGAGGGCAGTTACAATAGCTGAGACTGGCTGACAATATCAGGTAGCAAAATTAACCAGGCCTCTTCCAACCCTGATTCATTCCTTCCTTCCTTCCTTCGCAGGAACTTGACTTAACAGACCTTTGCAGTGAAACAGCTTAAGTAGTTCACCATTTTCCAGACTAAACTACAAGACAAATTCACAACTATATTCCACAACTAAGTTTTGTTCAATTTTTCCAGACATCTAAACTGAAAGTAGTAGTTTCACTCCCTGTCAGAATAAAATGCAAGTATCAAAACAACTTTCATCTCTGAGTGCATGAAAACCATGTTTTTCATATAAAGATAGGTGTCAAGGATGAAGGATTTCTTGCCCTCCCTCCCCCACCCATTTTTTTTTTGGCTTTGTAGGCTTATTTCGTGGGGTTGGTTGGTTTTTTTTTGGTTTTTTTTTTTTTTGTTTGTTTGTTTGTTTTTTTTTTTTTTTAATTTGA
>JANHGN010008040.1:34603-59574 GCA_024605025.1 Megaceryle maxima | reverse complement strand
AGCCAGTGCAGTTAGTTAGAAGAACTGAGCTGAAAAGTAAAATCAGTGAACAGAATTAGTTCTGTTCTCACTCAAACTAGGACAACTGGGGAAAACAGAAAGAGTAAGGACAGACTCAAAGATTTAAAAAGAATAGAAGTATAGTTATTGTTTTAAACAAAATGAACTGCTTCTAATCTGAGTCAAAACACCTGCATCTGTAGCAAAAAAACACCTAGTGAAATGTGAGTTGAGAAAACAAATACAATTAAACCTGAACTAACTTGACTGCTGAGGAGAAATGAAGTTAGCTATACAAAGTTACAAGCATTACAGGTCACATTAGAAAAACAGTTTCCTCTTCTTATGCTAGCAATTACTGTAGTCTCTATCATTAGAGTACCTTAGTAGAAGGTACAGTTCAGTATTTAATCTTCCATAGCTCCTAAACAACTCCAGGTATGAGAAAGGAGGTTCATGGAGACTAGAACAACCATCTTTCGTTTGCTGAGTAAAGTCACAGAATTATGCAGCTAATGAGTTTCCACATATTAAAATGGAACCTGGCTGAAGGGGGCTATAAGAGGGTAGAATTAGGGCTATCCAATCACTGGCCATACTGACTTTTTTGCAAGGGCAATTCTTATAATTCTCTCCAATGTTGTCTTTCACTTGAGTGAAAGAGTTGGTATTTCCCTCCTTGAGTTTTATATCCACCAACCTTTTACATTAATTTAAATAACATCTGCCTTAACAGGAGTGAAATAGTTTCAAAAAGTGTAGGTAACTACCATATGATTAATGACACCAGACATCCATGTACACAATCTCCTGCTAATAGTTCTAACATTATTTCACATATCAACTAGGGTGCATTCTATAAATAGTGTAAATTCTATTCTTGAAGGTTTTTTTACTTCTAAAGATAGGAAAATTAGTTGTATATTTAAATTATATAATTACAAAATCAGCAATATATCCATTTATACACATACACACGCATATAAAACATATTTAGTCTGGCCTGTGACAAATTAGAACTCTTTATTTCTCAACTAAATCAGAATCTGCTCCTTTGATGAGTACCTCCCTTGAAGATGAAAAAAAAGCAGCCTGACTGTGCAGTTCCTGTGCTTACTCACATCTCTACCACGTCTTGTGTAACACAGCTTTTTTTATCTGCACACCAGCTTTCAAATTACATATAAATCATTAAGTTATCTAGAAGCCAAAGCAGCTATTAAAAAGGAAACTAAGTAGTCCTATTTAAGGTATTTATGGGAAAGGGGTGCAGACAGACAGGTACTTAACAGAACATTTATTAGGTTAATGTAATACTCTGGAATGTGACACAGAGGAAAAATTAACCCATCAAAAGAATTCATCAAAATTATCCAAGCTATATCAGAATTTTAAATCTATTTTTACTAAATATTCAGTCAAACCATGTGCCAAGTTATAGAAAAACTCATCAGGGAATAAAGATTTTTTGAGAGGTTCTAGAAACTAACTTCATTTCGACTGTTGGTATAGTTTTAGGGGAAAAAAAAAAAAAATCTCAAAGCATTGCAAATACAGTGAAATAAAGAGAAACAGCACTTTTAAAATGAATGCTGGCCAAAAGGCATCTCAGCATGTAGGTTATTCCAAAAATGAGGTTTTGAAAATGCATTTCATCCATCTATATATAATGTTCTTCCCAAAAGAAATCAGATGGTTTTGTGCTTCAGAGCCTTTTCGGGCAGCACCCTGACCAGTGAGCAGCTCACTGCTTCTACTTCTGCCCAGGCCATGCAGACACTTTCTAGTCTATGTTGAAGCTTCTCCCACCCGTTCAGCATGGTCTTCTCTTCAATGGATTGCATTCATACCTATGTGAGGGAGCGGACACATGCTAACTACCCTTATTTATGAATCTGCAGGAATCCTTTACTTGTTTGTGGTTTTCTGAGTGGAAAGGCATTTAGCTCAGTTTAGCTTTGTCACAACAAACAGCAGTAGCTAAGTCCATCAGCATCCAAAAGCTTTATCTGATGGCACTAAACAACTGTTTATTTTGTACTCTAAAGGTAGCCAGGGATGTTAAATGCAAGAGAAGTATGAACTGCATGACTAACAATTGTAGGGGGATGTTGTAAGCACAAGAATTTTCACAGGGAGTTTTCTACCAAACTAGTTGTAGTTTCCAAGATGCTCCACTCAGAAATTAATAATTAATTTACACATCTTATTGAATACAGAATGTAAAGAAAAATATTTAACCTTTCCTAATGAAAGCAAGTATACTTTTTGAACAGAGGTGAATGCACTCCTCTGGTAGTGAGAGTAGGCAAAGATCTTTGCTTTTGCCACTTGACTGAGATCAGTAGGTAGACACAAAAAGGACTTTATACAGTTCCCAGAGAGCCTGTCCATCCTTCTGCCAGGAACTACAAAACAAGACAGGGATAAAAGCATTTTGTGAATAAACGAGTCAGGGTTTTTTTTGTATTTTTCCAGGCAGAATATTTAGTTTCTGCTGTCATTTTGCCACTAGTTTAGGCCAGTAATTTACTTATAAAACTCTAGTATACAAGTTTTAACATGAGATGGATATATCCTCTTTCAAAACAACTTTTTCCTTTTAATTCTTGACTGGTTTAGTGACATTTCAAAGACTAATGAATATACTGACAGATGACTGGATGACATGTTTCAAAGGAATGTTTTAGCTTTCCATGGCTAAATACTTGACAGTTTTCTTGCAGAAATGCATTTCCTGAATAACACTTCATACGAATTCAACAGAAAAGTATTTATACTCCAAAAGTTATAAAAGCCAAAAGCCACATGAACTGCAATTATTTCAGAAATTAAGTGGCCATCAATATTTGTAAATCCCGCCTTTGTTGTTTTGTTCTAGCACTGTACACTGTCATTATCTGTTCTTTCAGCAGTACTAAAAGGCTTTACAAAGTGCTGATACTCAGTCATTTACTCTTCAGTGAAGCCAGAGAGCATTACAGCATTACCAGACCACGTCATATATCAAAAGACACTTAGTTACTGCAAAAGAGGGCTCCTGATGCCAGACAGATTACATTATTGAGCTATTAGAGTACTCACATCTGCTAATTTTTAGAAGATCCATAAGAGTTTATGAATCCCAAAACAAAACCAAAAGCCACTGTGGAATAAATATGAGATTATGTACTCTTTATCATGCATTATTTGACAATGTTTCTGCTTTGAATTCAATAAATCCTATATAGCTTAATCATTTAATAAAAGCTTGAGAATGTTGATGCTCCATAGATGCTTTTTCACGTGACAGCTTTTCTATCTCACAAAGGACTTACAAGGGTTGCAAAAACAGCATAACTGGAGTTTTCATATCACAACATTTAGATTTCACCATTTGCAACAGAGGGAATCAAATCCCTGGTGTTTAATTATAAGTCTGAAATCACCTGCTACATTTTACTATTCTAATACTGATCCCAACAGAATGCAAAGCGATACCATATCCATTTTTTCCCCTCTGATGATTGTACCCATACAGCCCAATCTAGTACTTCACTGATCACTTTAGAGAGTCACTGAGATTTCAGTACATTTCTGTTAAAAACTGAAGTTACTCTGCCTAGTAAGTTTAGGGCAAAAACTTTTAGTTCTCTGTCCTTAGACTTATACATGCTAAACTAGGTTCTACAAATTCACCTGCAAAACCAGAGCCACTATCCCTAACTCTTCATCAAGTTACAGTGGCTTCTGGGTCCACTGCTATAGGTCTCTGCCCATTTTAATTTCATCACTAGCATACTACATGTTCTGCGAGGTTATGGACAAGTATCCTCTTCCAGCTGGCTCAATTAATAAAAGAATTACTAAGATTTAAACAGGTAAAATAGCAAAGAAGTGATTTAGCTGGCTCTCGTAGGAAGGCTATACCAGCCAGGGAAAAAGTCAGGCAAGCTGATAGGCTGTAAGATCTTATGCTGGCTCAGTTGTTTGAAGAACACCCATCTGTCTTCATGTGAAGTTGAGAAGTCTCCATGTAAAAAGCAAGTTACATTGACGCAGGATAGTGGGTGGGCTTCTTCTGCCATTTCCTGCTATCAATGACTGGTGAAGTATTATGGTATCATAGAAAGAAATGGCTTCATACTTGCTCTTTATTGATAACGTACGAATAAGGCCAAGTGTATTTGCTGTATGAAGTGTCACCTACTGCGTCACAGAAAGCTTTTCACATCCTGTCATGGCCACTCTCCTTTCAAAATAATGAAGTTAAAAAAACCCATAGGAATGTGTATATGGATCTTGCTACCTGTGTAGACTAGTACAGATGAAGAGATCTTGACAAAACTCAAGTAGAAAATTAAACTAAATATATACCACTACAAATGCAATCTCAAAGACACACAGTGGTAACAAATGATATCTTAACTCAATGTCATTGGACATTCTGCCACTAAATTCAATTAAGACACAACTGCATTCAAACATCTTCCTCAAATCAAATAAGGTTATTATGTGGCTGAATGCAAGTACCAAAGGAGCTAAACACCCTGGTATAAAGTGGGTGCCTCCTGGAAACAAAATAGAGGTTATGCTGAACTAACGTGCTTTAAATTCAGGAGAGAGACACAGGTCAAGTAATCTGCTTTCCTGTGGTCTGTGAGAAGGGTGCAACAGAGCACCTGAGAGCAAAAGGTGCCATGCAAACCCCATCTCAGAGGCTTCACAGAGAAGCTACTCTCAGGTGCAACATGTCACAGGCAGTTTCTGTACTAAATAGACAAGGAAGGTAACAGCATTAATGAACAGAGAGGTAAGTGTTGACATCTGCTGAGGTCCAATTGCACATATACCACATATTGCCCTTTACAGTCTGTTTGTGTCCTAAGCCCGTGTTCTCTGCAACCTTTCTCTCAAAGGATCACTTCTCTATGCAGTTATCTCTTCTTGAAGGTTCTCTGCAGCCCTGGGGCAAGATCTATGGCCTACAGCAAAGACCTCCACCAAACAAGAGGCACAGGAGAAGAGGAGATGATGTGCTGGAGTTGCAAGAAGAATCATGGGTGCAGGAACAGTTGCTGTTAAAATCTGCAGCTCAGTGTTTGTAATATTTATTTTTCCAGGGAACAAAAACCTTGTTCTTGGCTGGTTAGGTCATTCATCATGGATGCTATGCAACTCTGGGATTATTCAACATCTTGATTAGGAACAACCTGAGATTATCAAATACTGTAACCTGAAACTATCAGGTATTGTATGCACAAGCCACAGGATCCTATTTGAACTCCTTGGACCAAAACCAGAAACAACAGACACAGTCTTCTGAGCATTGAACACCACAGGGTCATAAGCATTTAGGTCCAGAGAAGAATCCACATTGTTGGTTTGGGCATCTACATGTCCTATTACATTCAACACAGAGACACACAGATGCTTGTGCACAGTATTCAGGACAGCTAACAACCTCCGTTGAGGAAATGCCTACCACAGCCAACAGACAGTACTGAAAAAATTCAAATTCTCTGTTTCTCCTCAGAGTTCAAGGTACTGTTACCTTAGCATGATACCAGAAATGAGAGCTGAAAACCTGTTGTGCAGTCATAAGACCATACCATGACATTTAGTATGGAAGAAGGATGCAACAATGCTTTGCACAATAGCATGGGTAATACAACTATGGAGTAAGAGGAAACCTGTATGCTAAGCTTTTTCCAGTTCAGGCCTAAGCTAGCAAAAGGCCATAATCACAAGACTCTCCTGAAGCTGGTTCAGAGTGCAGACAAAGTTACGTAACTGCTCCTACAGAGTATACAGAGCAAATAAGTACCCACAGTACACTATCTTCCAAAATCTAGGTATCTTCTTGTGTAGAGTTGCCATCTAATAGGAACTCAATACACTGTTGTTCTGATCCTTAGGAGTGCTCAGTCACACTTGATAAAGAGTACATCCTGATACAGCGTGTTTGTGACAAGAGTAAAACTAAGCATCCTCTTTGGACCTTTAACAAAGATGAACAGTTAAATCAGTGAAAAAAAAAAAATCTTCATGCAGTTTGATATGACACAAACATTCAGAGTTTTAAGCTTATTTTGTGGATCCTCCCTTTTTAAGTACTGAAATAAAGCTCTTCATATAAAAATACAGTTACTTAAATTCTCTCAAACCTCACCATTTGTCCCAGCTCCTCCAAGACATTGAGCTTTATATCAGAAAATAAGATTTAATTGCAGTTTAAAAATGCATTTTCTAAATGTTGCAGTAATGCTAGTAAAACATAAGGATGGTGATGACTGTTTCAGTCAGTACAATGCATTTGTTTGTGGTAAGCTTTTAATAGGACTGCTTCAATAGAATACATGGGCCAAACACCTTTTCCAGTTTTACCTTCTACTTCCCAGTACTCCTGCAACTTCATACAGGTTACTTGCTTGGTTCTCGCAACAGCACTATGAAGAATCAAGCTCTCAAAAATCTTTTCATAACTTACTTTTGGGATACCAGTGAACAAGCATCAAATACCTTGAAAGGAGTACTTTGGTTTGAAAAAGAACAGGTGTGGATACAGTTACCTTAATAGGTTAGGCCAGAGTTACTAATCACTTTTCTACACCCATGCCAAAAAACTAAGTCAAACAAAATGCCTCATCAGCTTTTCTAAACTTATGTTTATTTTCAGCTGACTAAACAAAGCATACCTCTGTAATCAGCAAACTGATTTTACAAAAGCTTCAGCTTAAGAAGCTTACTTATCAAGTACGCTAAAAACTGATAGCACCATACATGTGAAAATGTTGAGAATCACAATTGTATCTCACACCAGATACCGTTTTGGGGGAACTGTGTAAGGAAAGAAACAAGATTCAGTTGTTAATGTAGAAAAGTAACTATTTTATGGTTCCCATTAAATCCCACAACAACTTTTAACATTTGAAGGCTGCAGGAATATTTTGCATCTTTCCAGCATTTTATATAAGTTAACTGAATTAATGAATGTTTCACTAACCAAGGATCCAAACTTCTCCATCTAAAACACTTATACTTTTCTACATTCCTCAATCATCTCATTGTTCTGGAAAAGACCCAAAGGCCCCAAAAGAACAGATTACTGTTGTTACTCTTTCAACAGCAAATACTGTGCTAGCTGAATCAATGAGACATGGAGCAGTAAAAATAATAATAAAAAAATAATGTTAAAATATACTATAAGAAACTTAATCCATTTACTTTGCATCAACTGAAATTGTCTGATTCTCCAGTGTTCTGTAAACAGTCCAAGGCAACTAATACTGTCTGTCCTCTAAGTACATGACTAACATGGAACAGTTGCTGTATATTAGTCGCTATCACCATTCAAGATACAGCTCTATCTCCTAAGCTTTACAGCTGCTTGAAAGAGAAGAACAGGTGGAAGCATGCTATCCTGCTGCTGATAGAGATGTGAAGGAGTTTCCATACCTTCAAAACCTGTGTGGCCTGAGAGCTACCACTTCACATAGAGGACTGGAGAAACTTGTCTGAACAAACTTCAGCTACTAGGAAGAGATGACAGTTGGTAGTAGTTTATTTAAAAGAATACCTACAGGGTTTAAATCTTCCTTGCAACATTTTTCTCTTTTCCCTGGCTGGAAAAACATCCATTCCTGCCAGCCAAACATCCATTTTCCTTTGAAGTACTTCCTGAGAATTTAATTGCCCAGTAAATTGCCAACAAAACTTTCAAGTTGTAGACCAGCCCTGAGAGACTCCAGAGGGAACAGCCTGAAATGCTTAATTCATCTTTCCAGAGTCAGTGAGGATGGCAGAGTTGCTCTACAGGCCTCCAGCCATAAAAATCAATTTTTGACTGGATGAAGTTTAGCGATCTAAATACAGCCATATACAGGAGGTAGCAATTCTCACCAAACACAATCTAAAGTTCCATTGGAGCAATGCTTTGGAGAACTAGGAGAGTTATTCAGATAATTAGTGAATCTATCTACATAAATGCTGCAGCTCAAATCTGAAAATGTTTCATATTTTAAAGTGTGTTTCTTAGAAGAAATTTAAACTTCTACAGTTATTTAGCCCCTGCTACACAGTTCTTTCATTCTTGGCAGGTCCTCCAAATTGACGACATACCATATATTCCAAGTTGACAAGGTTCAAATGATAACACAACATAAGAAATGCAGTGGAGAGGAGCACTATGTTTACTAAAAAGATTTTTTAGTATCTGAAAGTTTTAGATTCTCAGTTTCACACCTTCTCAAAATAAATAATTTTTCATAATAAAGCAAATGGACTCAAAATTCTTGCAAGACAGGAAATACAAAGATTAAAAGCTTTTTTTTTTTTTTTTTGCTTTCTTTTTTTAAAGAAAATACCAAGTAACTGTAGTAAAAAAACCCTAAAAGTACCAATATCATTTCACAATACTGTAAACTATGTACCTCATGCAGTTCTGGAAACTCTTATCTGTCAGGAAAACATAAATTGAGCTAACACTGAATTGCAGTAATGCCTAGAGTGGTATGAATAATCTATTTAATTGCTGTTGTTTGGGAACAACTGGCTTACAGTTGCTTTGCTAGAATACAGGCTCTTAATCACTCATGACATATTTTATTATGAATATTTTAGTGAATACTTTTTAGTTGACAATTAGAAAAATCAGGTTTTGTAAACACTAGATACTGAGGCCTGTTAATGGCACTAGACTACATTACCACAAAGGCCTAACCTCAAGTGCATTATTTAATTTTTAATTCAAGTTAAGCCTTTTGCATACAAACTCATACTGAAGATACTACTTCAATAGCTCAACTATTATTTCTGTATTTTATTTCAGGATCTTCCTATCATTTATTTTCTACTGCTTTTCCTACTTCACTGAAGCTTCTCCCATTAAGTGCATGGTAATTCAATTATATCAATTATAATTTAAAGTTCAAATTGTTACCAATTTCTCAGTCTACTGCCTAGAGGTGGATTCACAATAACAACAGTTACATGACCTGATGGCCCTGTGATTAGGAAATAGCTGTTTTTAATCCTGGGATTCTATACAGTGTCTGCTTGGGTTTCCAAGAGTAAAACTGAGCAATGCAACTTCAGTTTGGAAGTAATGGTTTTTAATGATCCTTCAGGAAGTGTTAAAGAACTGGTTTTCCTATATGGTTTCTATATTTTAACCTCTGAAAAAAATATTTCTTTGTGCAGAAAAAAATTAGCCCCTTCCTTTGTTACCATTTTCTGCCTTTCTTTTGATCTGTCAATTTATCTCTGTATGTCTCACAGTAATTTCTTGACATAGCTTGTACTTTTTTTAAAAAAAGGTATTATGCACTACAGATGATGTGAAATCAATGAGATTTGAAAGTGTATATCCATGATCAAACAGGATTAAAAAAATGTTCAGAAATGGTCTCCTTTTAGGAATGGGAAAGGCTGATATCCACTGAGTAATTCTCAAGCATGTACAGCATGTTGACCCAAAAGGGCACTCTGTAAGCCTACAGAAGCAGAAAGCACCTCATATGTTTGAAAAAGACAGTCAGGAAGAAAGAGAGACAGGAAGAGTGACACAGAAAGAACACGAAAGTCAGGGAGGTCCTCTGATCCATTACTGATAGGGTTTTTGATCTTCCACTGGTACCCAGAAGGAAGAAACCACCTTATATCAACAGAAATCTTGTTGCTTCAAGATTGCATCTCTCTCTCCCCCCCCTTCACACACATAGGCACAGTGAAGTATGTGCTGTTCACAGCAAAGGGATTTAATAAACTGCAAGTTTTCTTGCAGGAAAAACCTTTGGCATCTATCCCTCCCTTCTAGGCATTAAGTTCATTGAGAAGAATCTTTGTGTTAGACTTGCCTTGAATGGAAAGCAGAACCATATACATTGAACACGTTACCATTTCATGTTTATCTGAAATCTACAGGTGTATACTATCACAGTAAGTACAAAATATGAATTTGGAGATGGTATATGTAAAATAGCATGAATCAAATTATAGACATTGCATTTTTTGAGATACAAAATGAGATTCCTAAAATACACTTTTTTAAATACTCAAAGATCTAAGAATGAGTATTTAGCTTAAAAAAAATAAACTAAAACAAAGAAACCCTGGCACCCACGTATCACAAAAGAAGCCTGTGTTCTGCTACTAGACTTATTTTTAAGCAACCAAGGAAATCCCCAGCCTCTTAGAAACAGATCCATACAGTCCAGATACCTCTTCATGTGCTACCAATCTGTAATGCTGATAACACCTTGTTTCATAGATGAACATGTAGCTCAAGCAATAACACACAAATGACTGTCTTAAAAGCTTTTACAATATGATTCCTTGAAAGATATAATTTAAAATTAAAATGAAGCGTTACACGGTGTCAGTCACTTAAATATTCATTGCATTTAGAAATGCTCCTGTTGCAAAAAATTAGAAAAAATAATCAGCTATTTAAGGGTTATCTCAGCCTTCCACAAGGCTGAAGCCCTCCAGATATTAAAATTCACCACACTTGCTGCCTGTAGTATACCCAGTGAATATTATGGATGCATAGATCTGTACAGATCACCCAGGTATATTATGTCTGTTTATTACATTTACTAACTTCTGTAAATCCATAATAAACTCCAGAAACTGCATCTTTTCTCCTTTTATTATAAACAGTAATAAAAAGTACTGACTTGAACTATCCCTCTTCATGATGAACAGTTATCCTCTGTCCTTTATATCATCCTGTAATCCATTCCAGTGAATTCTTAACTCATTTTTTACGTTTTTGCATCATACAGCATCACACATTTTTCTGAAGTCTTGATTATATCCTTTGCTTCACCTTCTTAGTTTACTACTACACACTCCTGAAAAATATAAGCATGAGCTTACATGTTGGGAAACCATTCCATAAAATAATGCAGTATTTCCAAGCCTTCCTCCTGACAGACCCACAGAGAAGAAAAAAAAAAGTATTCCAGGATTTCATTACAAAAATAATTGGCATAATGCTGCAGTCTTTTTTTAGTACTATGTTTCTTTGATCATTTCTTATGTTTACATGTGCCAGGAAGTATATACTAAAATTAGACTTTAAAGAAGTAAGCATAAAGCTTCCCAAAATATCGTAGTATTTTATAAACCATTGAGTCATGGGTGTGCTAAAGCTTTTGCACATTCCCCAGACCAAACCCTAAATTCACAGAAGAAAGGTTGCAGAAAACAGTGCCTGGCTTCTTCAAGGTGGAGTACAAAGAGACAAGAGGCAGAAGTCATAAGTTAGAGCAAGGAAAAGTTCAAACACAAGTTCATCAAAAGAAAGCACCTGCTCTCCTTAGAGAGCTTTCTATGTAAGGACATACTAAGTTGCCCAAGGATGCTGTAGAATGTCCACCCTTTTATAAAGCTGAATGAGACAAAGCCCTGAACAAGCTACTTCTGATTATGAAGTTTGCCTTGCATT
Organism: Megaceryle maxima; assembly: GCA_024605025.1. Taxonomy (NCBI): domain Eukaryota; kingdom Metazoa; phylum Chordata; class Aves; order Coraciiformes; family Cerylidae; genus Megaceryle; species Megaceryle maxima. Next base: position 48,143 of record JANHGN010008040.1, on the reverse strand, counting down.
GAACAGGGGGTTGGACTGGATGACTTTCAGGCCCACCAGATGACCTCTAAAACTAAATTATTTTATTATTCTGCTAACTGTATAAATTGAAGAGTCTTTAAAGATGAAATTATATATACTGGCCATACAAAGCAGTTGCAATAAGTAAAAGCATGTGTGTAAATTTCATCTAATCTTCCACTGAGGCATCATTATTTTATTGGGCAAGTTATTAACAAAACTATATAAACCTCACTGTCTTCCAAATTTCAGGAGGACTGAAGTTACAATTGAAAGCTATATGCCCTCATATAAATAAAAAAATCATCAGTTGGAGCTTACAAATTTTGTTTAATATTGGTCAATTTAAGCATTTGTTTTATTCTGTCAGACTTGTAAAAACAATTTATGGTAACCTTTACTGTTCTGTTAAATTTCTCCTATCCCTCCCTCCACGTTTCATTGTAAAACAAATTTATGCACAAGCTGGTGGTAATGTATGAACTGAGGGAAAACCAGATGGAATCTAGTAGTTCTTCTGTAATTAAAGCAGGCTAAGCTACAGGGAGTACTGTCAACCACTGGGAAACTTTCAGCTGAGAAAAGAAAATAGCATTAGTGTTAAAGAGAGCACCTTATCTCGGTTTTTGTTTCTATTTCTGTTTAGTGACATACTCATAACAGAAGATGCTTGATTGATTGATTGTCTGTTGGATTTAGAAGTATGCAACTGACTTCACCAACATCTCAAATGGTTTAAATTGCTCTCTTACTGATCCAGAAAATGAATACTTCCGAAGTAACGGGAAGTAAATTTTGAGTGGTGAAGGGTTTCCAAGCTCAGGAAGGCTTTCTTACTACTGGACCTGGCCTAAGAATGCAAGAAGAACATCTGGTATGTATTTTTCTTTCCCAGTCTGTACACTCAACAGTATAATGTTTTTTAATTCTGAACTACAAGCTAGCTTTGAAAGATAGAAAAGGTGCAGTCATATATCACCGGAAAGCAAAGCTTTGAGATCCTTTGGGCGTATGCTAAGATCTCTCAGGCACAAACTGAAACACAGGAGGCTCCCTCTGAACATCAGGGAGAACTTGTCTACAGTCAAGGTGACCAAGAACTGGTACACATTCCCCAGGGAGGTTGTGAAGTCTTTACCTTTGGAGATACTCAAAGGCCATCTGGACAGAGATTTGGTCAACTGGCTCTAGGTGGCCCTACTGAGCAGGGAGGTTGGACCAGATGATTTCCAGATGTCCCTTCCAACCTCAACCATTCTGTGATCCTGCCATCAAGCGTTATGTCATGGGTCAAAACATTTGTAAATATAGCTAACTGAAAAGCTACTTTAATTGTGCATATATTTATTCTGATAAAAGAATTCTGTATAACAGCAAAGCCTGTTAACTTCACTTTCAAAGTGTTTTAGCTTTTTTCAATAGTTTCAGTATCAAAAAGCAACAGTAATAAAATACTTCTAAAGCTGACCACTTCATGCTACCAAATAGTATATTTAAAAATGGACAACAATAGTGAAAGTGGGTGCAACAACAGTTTCAGAAAAGAGATAATAATTCTAACATGATTAAGAGAAGTGGAAAGAAAGAACAGCTTAAGGAGCAGTGCAATTCCTAGCTTGAAGTTCCACAACCAAATGTTTCTGCAACAGCTCCCTGACCCATCCCCACGCCATTCCCCCTGATTTCTACTCAGTACTGCCTTCCCTGCTCCTTGTTAGCACTTACATACCAACTCTTTTTACGCTTGCACACATTTGAGTGGACATACAGGTAAGCAAATTAATTAAATTTAATTAAAATTGACTTTAAAAATTGTGTTCCTTTTTAATTGGATCAATTCCTATTCATTAAACAACTACCCTGTCAATCCAACTGAGGTATCCAAGCACCTAAAATCAATTTGAATAAATCCATGTCTTAGTATTTGTTGTTACTGTCTTCTATGTTTCACAGTCAGTCAGGGTATCAGTGAATGCATAAGCAGCAAGGAACAAAAATATGGCGCTCAAACATATTCCCAAGGTCTTTCACCACTGCTTCTCTCCCAGAAAGTTTTCAAAGACACAGAAACACACAGAACAAAGACTGGTTTAAAGTTTCTTTGCGTTTCTTTCATTACCTCCCCTTTTAATAAAAGGGGGTGGAAAAAAAAAAGTTATAAACTGTTTATGGCATCTTTGGTTGTATTCATGATTACTGCAGGAACTGAATTACATTTGCAATAATGCATGTAGCATAAAACTGATGCTCCTAAGTCATTGCCAAAAGTTCTTGTAAAATGACTCATCAATAACTGAACATGATAAATTATATATATACACACATATAATCCTCAGATAATATATTTTTTTCTTACACACAGTACCTTTTTAGCATACTGAAAAAAAACCACTACAAGATAGCTAAAAAAGGAAATCTGAAGACAGAAGCCCATTTAATTTAACTAGTTTACATGAGGAAATCTGAGACTGTAAACAGAGAAGTAAAATGGGCAAAACCTGACATTTCATACGAACATTGCAGTTATCCCAGAAGCCACACACTTAGTATGTTTGGCCAGGATTTAGTAGAACTCAAGTGGCTGTGATCTCTAAATATGTTAGAAGTACCTTTGTTTAAAACTCTATTTAGCTGTAAATTAATTTATGAAACACATCAGTTTATTATTACTAAAAAACCACTTTGGAAGATATATTGAACATACTCATGCTTTTCCACAAAAGAAACTAGTAGTGTTCCCTTCCTACACTTTTTCCTTTTCCAATCCACTAAAAATAGATTTACATTCTTGAATAAGAAATCCTTTTCATCATCTCTTTGCTGATGTTAAGAAACTACACATTACTGAAATATGCTTCTCTTTTCTAGATGATTTCTTCTGGCAAGTCTCCCAAATCTAAGCAGATGATGTGACACCAGTCCTGTTAGAATGAGGAGACCCATTTCTCACAATCAAAAAGTTTTACAAAGAATAATGTAAGTTTGAATACTTTTACTTCTATTACTCATTATTAAAAATAATTCCTCTGCTTCCTACCAATTATAAGTTTTTCTTCCATCTGCTTATCTTACAGAAAACAGCTGTGAGACACCGTGACAAAGCTTTTTTTGCCTTTCTTTTTCCACCTCTGTCAGCAGGTGGTTTTATTAGTAAGGACAACAAGGTAGAAACATTCACAAATTGCTATACAAACAATGTCCACAGTAGTTATGTTGCTGACTTCACACCACTTCGAATACTTTCCAACTTGACAATGCTTACATGACTACTCTTCACACTTTTAAACATGCACCATTGAAGTAGCATCATTTTAGAACCACACGTACAAGTCAGCCAAAGCAAAACTGACAATATTGTTTAAAACAAACCTTGAACTGGGGAGATGCTGATTTCATGCAGCAACCCTGCCAGCAGCTCCTGCTGGGACTGCAGTGCTCTGAGCAGCTAATGGCTGGCTGGGTGGATGACAGGAGAGCAGCAGATGTTGTTTATCTTGACTTTTGCAAGGCTTTGACACTGTCTCCTATAAAATCCCCACAGACAAAAATTATGAAGTACAGACTAGACAGACAGCAAGATAGGCTGAAATCTGGCTGAACTGCTGGGCTCAAGAGGGTTGTGATCAACATGAAGTCCAGCTGTAGGAAAGTCACTGCTGGTGTACCCCAAGGGTGAGTGCTGGGGCCTGTACTATTTAACCACTTCATTACTGACCTGGATGATGGGACAGAGTGCACCCTCATCAAGTTTCCTGGTGATACAAACTGGGAGGAGTGGCTGATACACCAGCTGGTTGCACTGGCATTCAGAGGGTCCTCAAAAGTCTGAGTAATAAGCTGACAAGAATCTCATTAAGCTCAACAAAAGGAGATACAAAGTGCTGCACCTGGGGAAGAATAACCCCAGGCACCAGTACAGGATGGGGGATGACTAGCTGGAAGGCAGCTCTGCAGAAAAGCATCTGAGGGTCCTGGTGGGCTCCAAGTAGACCACGAGCCAGCAGTGTACCCATGAAGCAAGGAAGGCCAATAACATTTGGGTTGCATTGGGAAAAGTGTTGCCAGCAGTCAAGCCTCTCCTCAGCACTGGTAAGACATCTCTGGAGTGCTGCATGCACTTCTGGGTTCCCAGTACAAGCAAAATATAAGCATCCTAAAATTAGTTCAGTGAAGAACTACAAAGATGATTAATGGAGTATCTAACCTAAGTGGTGAGACTGAAAGACCCAGGATGCCAGCCTGGAGAAGAGAAGGCTCAGGAAGATTTTATCAATGTGTGTAAACACCTGACAGGGGTAAACACACACTTCTTGGTGGTGCCCTTGACATCCCGCGAGAGACAATGGGCACAAATTAACACAGATGAAATTTCGTCTGAACAGAAGAAAACACTCTGACTGTAAGGGTGGTCAGACACTCAAATCAGTTGTCCAAGGAGCAAGCTGCTCTAGCTGATCCTGCTTTATGCAAGAGGTGTTGGACTGGATGACCTCCAGACATCCTTTCCAACCCCATGTATTCTGTCATTCTCTGAGGAAGAGACAAAAGGAGAGCAGCTACATCTCAGTAATACAGACTACAGACTTCACATCAGTTTCCTCTGCACAGACCAAGCCTTCAATAAGATAAAACAGTTCCCTGCACATCAATTCCCTGTACCTGACTGCATTATATGAAGGCAAGTTGTTTATTAGACTTAAGAAAAGCCTCACTGTGTAGATACAAGAAAATAAATTAGTTTTCTCTCCCATACATTTCCTGATACTCAACCCTCTAGAACTACCTAACATAGAGATTAAACAATGTATTTGTTTTCACCAGTCAAATAAAATTGTCTCTTACAGTGTCCACTTATATCAGCAAACATCCATCACTTAAATGGAACTGTATTTTCTTTGCCTCCCCTCCAGTCAGTACTCAAGCTGTACAGCTAATTTAAAGCAAAAATGGGTTAATGGTAAGTCATCCTGCAATGCCTGCTCTCTCACATTAATATATTGACACTTTTGTTTTACAACCTCAGGAAAAGTGAGAGGAACCAAGAGAACATCAGAAAAAAGCTAGAACATCTCACTTATGAGGAACAAGCACCTGTGCACTGACCCAATTAGACATTCAAACACTTGTCACTTCAGAGCTGGCTGGCTGTCACTCATCCAAGTATCCCCAGGGGATGTATTGGATGGTGACATTCTCTGACAGAAGAACTGGAGCTATGGAGGCAATGAGGGCACAGTGATAGGGTGCCAGGATCCTGGCGAGTGAGAGAAGCCAGCAGCAAAGCAAAGAACCTCAGAGCTTCCTTAACTGGGTTACCATCCAAAGAGTCTTTCACAGAGTCTTCAATGGTTCTAGTTTGGTGGTTTTTTTTGAAACAGTCTAGCTTAAAAAAAAACAACAAAACACAACCCTTACAGTAATAGTCCTCTTTATGCAAAGCTACATTTACCTCTTCAGTGACTAACACAAGAACCATTTCAGAAGAGATCTCTGAAAGATTAAAAACACTGAAACAAAACAAACTTCATTGCAGGGAGAGGATGTACACTACATGTTACCTTTAGAAACACCACCAGCACATAGTTCAGAAGTCAAAAAGTTTCAGTGCCCATCTCCTCCCTTCTCTGCTTTAAACCCATTGATGCTTTCAAGATGCTCTGTCTGCTTGGACATAGAAAAGAGGGATAAAATACTGAGCCTTTATATGAATTATCCATGCCTACGCACTACAAAAGATAGAAAAGGTCTGTTCTAGTACACTGTATACAATACTGTATTCAAGACCCAAATCAGAGTTTTCATAGGAAAAAAAAAAACCCAGATATTAAAACACAGATGACTATTCAACAGCTACTACTGACTTCAAGTCAGGCTACCTTTGTTCGTACACTGAAAAAATTATGCAGTTCAAACACAAGAACAAGGAGGGGTTGGAGAAGGATTGAAAAAAGAAAAATCAAAGCTTACTTCAAAACTTCCAAAACAGGCATTTTAACCTTAGGACCTAAACCATGAGAGTGAAGAATTCATAATATCCCTATCATCCAATCCAAGATAGAAGAAAAAAAAAAAAAATTCCTGGTACAAAATAGCTCAAGTTCCTTCTAATTCCATTTTTCCAGACTCATGTTTTTTGTTAGTCGACTTGTCCCCCTGTCCCAGCAAGGAGCATCAGGGATGATTAAGCCTACCTTCAAGTAGGTGAAGCTATGAAATACTTCTGGCTGCTTTTCTAGCTAACATACTTGATATGAGCCCTTCAGTTAAAAGCTGAGGTGACAGTTTAGAAATTGTATTAATCACAAACTTTTAACTCACATGGAAACCAACCTAGAAATGCTGGTAAGTGCAGAACACATTATATGACTATGTTGGTAGTACTTAATAGAAAGTGAATAAAAATACAGAGACTTAGTGCACAGAAACTTAATACCAGTAGTTTGGGATTTTTTCCCCCCGTTAACAAAGGAAATTAAAATTTAGAGGGGGAAAAAAGTTACCTTACCTTTGAACAAATAGCTTCAGAGCAAAGTGGTTTATCTGTTTTCCTTCTTTTCTCCTGGATGACAGGTCTTTATGTTACTGCCTTGCCTGAAAAAATTTTATACAACTTGAAATATTTACAAAGAACAATAATTAAATTCACTGTTAAACTACAACAAATACATCAGAAATGTCTTGATATAGCTGCAATACTAAATCCAGTTAAGTCACGTGAAATGGTATTATAATAGGAACTAAATGTTGGACTGAACAAAAAAACAAGCTCCCTAGGCTTCAAAATGATGCTTTGCATTTAGCTCTCTAAAATAATACAGCTAGTCACATCAGATCACAGCTGACTACCCATATAATTATCCACATTGTCTGTATCTTAAGTGAAAAACACTCAGAGCCTTGCAAAGCTTGAACAAGCCAATAGGAAAACCTAACCTCGTATTTTTAATGTTCAGTAACCTAACTTAAGGCCCACCAGGTACCTTTGTCTCCTCAGGACCAAACACTTCAGTGCTCTGTGGGCTTAACTTGTAAACTGCCTGATCTCCCACTTTCTAAGGAAATAACCTTAAGTCTAGTTGAGGGATGGGACAAACAACCCCCTCCCTCCAAACTGAAAGCATAATACAACGAAAGATGAAACAGAAGTTTTGTTTTGAATTCGGTTGTTACCTTCTTCATTTATTCACAAGAATAATTCTTCTCTTACTCTTAGTTACTCAAAACTCATTTTACACAGATTGGAAGTTTTTTTGAGAAGGAGGTTGCTTATTTTTCCATGGTAACCCATGTGTGGAGTCAAACTTTCAAGTGAGCAAGGTTATAGAAGGATCATGAATTTTGAAAGTGAGCTTCAAAAAAAATTTAACTGAGGATTTCCCTTAATTTCTATTAATTTTATAGTACACGTTGCTCATCTGCTAACTCAGCTGTGCTTGCTGGTATATGTAGTCCTTATTTCAGTGAACTGGAGATGAAGTGAATAGCAACAGATTAGCATCACCTGTTATTTTATATACTGTACATAAAAGTATACATTTTACCTGTAGAAAAGTAACTAAAATTCTTCATTTACTTGTAACTGCAAATTAGCACTATTTTGTAAGGTAAAACAGGAGAGACTGAAAAAATCTCAGCTAGCAACAGTGATACAATAAGATCAGTTTAATTTCCCATCAAATTAATAACACAACAGTACAATTTGACTCTACATTTAAAAGCCTTTTTATTGTTAAGTGTGCCAATTGGCAAAGCCCTAACTGTTGACCAGAACTCTCTTGAAGTTGTCTCTTACAGTAACAAACAACACTTCTCATAAATTGCTCTCTCATGGTGTTTCAAATCAACTTGTTGCTCTTACATAACAAAACACTGGAAAGAATTAATTATCTTTGCAACTTTAGGAGTTTGGCATATATAATGTATTTCACTGCAGTGAAATTCACATTGTAATTCACTTCATTGCCTTCATCTTTATTCTGGCACTCAAATACCTTCCTACCCAACACCTCTGTATTCTGCTAGAACATCTGCCTGCAAACCAACAGGACTTTGATGAGCCAAAGTCAATGCAGAACTCTCATTCTGAACTGCTACATGCATGCAACTCTTAACTGATCAAAACCATGTAAGTGTGGCAACTATCACATATTTTCTATTATACATGTTCACCCTGTTATTTCCACTGCTTCCTGGCTGCTTCAGTCCACAAATTCGCTGTCTCAGACAAAACCAGAGCACACTTTGGGGCATGCTCCAGCCCAGGGACTCTTTCAAAAGGCAGTAAGGGTAAGATTATGTAGGTCTTGATTCTCCACTCTAAACAGCCCTGCAGTTCTCCCTTGCAAGGCCCTGCATCCTCAGCTGCACACTCCACCTGTCTCTGTACAGTGGTTCAGAGCACATGCCACCAACTCGCAGTATTAATCTGTAAAATCACCACTTTGATGGGCTGCAATACAGCTCTCACTATTTCAGATACTCTGAACTAACCCCACAAACTAGCAGTGCATTAGTGTGAGGCAAAAACATGACAGTACACAGATGAAATTCATATTAAGTTGGGGGAATATGGCCTGTCTATTTTATAAGATACTAATTTTGTGAGAAACTAAATCTGCAATTTAACCTCTTTATAGTCCGTGATCAGATTCTTTTGCCGTGATGTTATTTATTTTCTCTGATAGCCTCTTTGGAGGGAGCTTAACACAAGCTTGAAACTCCAAGGAAATCGTATGTGTGTGGAGTTCTGTAAACCATGTACAGAATTGCACTTAAACGTCTGAAAATCAACTCTGATAGAATGAGGTAAAGAAGCCCTCAGGAATTTTATTTTAAGTTTGCCTTACAATGCTAAGTGCATTAAGAGGATACTTTGAATTAGTGACCTGATCATATAGGTGCCAACAGGCAAAGTCCCATATATTTCATTTGAGCAAAAAAACCTCATGTCCAAAAAAACGTCAGTTAGTAACCAGATATATGATCCCTTCACTTTGGAAACCATACGTACCCTTACAGGAAAATAATGAGTAAGATAGTATGAACAAAAAAATACAAATAAAATGGAAGAAAGAAAGACCGGGGGGGAGGCAAAAAATTAGATAGTTTAAGACTACAGATTAAATGAAACCATTTAAAATTTATTAGATGTATTCAGAGTCACGTAATTTCTGATTTTCTGTGTATGAGTTTGGCTGCTAGCATATTGTGGAAATAAAAAGCGCACCTTTTACTTTTCTGTACCTGACATTATGCTCAGTGTGTACTTATAATTTAAAAGTTTGTGAAAAAACTAAAATTTACAAAGCATTGTCACCTTACAAACTTTTCTACTAATACTGCTGATAGACTTCAGCCAAATAAAATTTAGATTAAAAATACATAGATTGTAATACGTAACTATGCAGAAGTTCAAATGTAAAAAAAAAGGCAAAATACAGAAAGATAATATTCTTTTATAATATGATTGGCGAAATAGTTTTATACAAACTGCATTCAAAATATTCATTGGAAAAATTAAGACACTTTAATGTTATTAACATGTCCTTAAAAATCACAGAATCACTCAGGTTGGAAAAGACCTTCAAGATTGAGTCCAACCTCAACCTAACCCAATAGAATGGGACAACATGCAGATTTCTTCTAAAATTAATAATACATGTGCTCATACACACAGATAGTTCAGTTTCCTTTCACTTAACAGTACTGCATAAAGTTAAATATAAAACATTTCCAGAGGACCTGGAAAAATATTTGCTTTGTGACATACAGTATTTATTTAGTGTATTATGTACAGTTTCATGCAATACTGCAGAGCTCCATTTTTCACCCTCATGTCATTTCTTCTTCCAGAATGAAGGACTGATGAGAAGCCCTTGGAAAAGGAGAAGCTACCCTGTTGGTTGATGAAGGCAGTGATCCATCTTTCTGTCATATCTGAATTACTTCTGGTAGCGCTCAGCCCCAGATAATTCAAAAAACAAAGTAATAACAGAAAAGAATATCCTGGATACACACCAAAAAAAATAACTGTTTTCCATTTCTTAAAAACACATCCTCATGAAGACACTTCTTAATTTAATGTAGGCTGGACTAGTTGCCTTAACAACTGTAAGATCAATGTGTTAATTTTATAGATATTATAATAAAATCAGAATATAAAATTTCCTTTGATCTTTCACATTTTCAAATCATGCCCTTCCTCCCTAGGTCCAAAGTATAGATGCACTGATTTAAATTCCTAGACTGTTAACCAAAGTTAAATGTTTTAGTAAGTTACAAAGAATGTTTATTCTCCTCTTCAGAGTTTTAAACCTCATTTCCTCAGGTTACTTTATACCAGTAAATTAAACTGAGGCACACAAACCTCAGCTGTGTGATTGAGAAGAATCAGAATAGAAAAGGGAAATCAGCTGTTACCTTGTACATACAGCTATACAGTCCTCTTAGTCCTCTGTCCTTTTTGTTGTTTTGGTGGAGTTTTTTTCCCCCCCTTTCTTTTTGTTAGTGAGAGGTAAGAATTTGTACCATGCTCCCCTTCATGTTGTAATCTTGACAAAACTCTACTGTTAAGCTCTGCTGTTGCTGGACTGTGTGCAGAAGCAGATACAAGAGGAGCCGTTTCCAGCAGCCAGTTGCTTTGTCCTCAGCACTCCCAAGCTTCTGTGTGATCAGCACAGGCTTTGTGGCCATACAATAGGGGTTAAACATTTCCATGTATTTATTTAAAAGCAGAACTGAATCTGCTTATCTGCATGAACTTTAGTAAAATGATGCTTACTGTATAAAAGTGTTTTTCCATTTGTTTAAGAGTAATAGGATTTATCAACAAAAAAAGTTTATATAGTTCCTTTTCATTATACACAGTACAAAAACAATGAAGGTAGTAAAATGAATGAAGATTTTTATCCAGATCTTACCATATCAAGAACTTGCCCCTAAGAAACTACCTGTGACTTGCCTCTCAACATAGAGCTTTAGTTTCATTCTTCTTTGGCAATGGGGCCCCCATCAACAGTGTCTGAGAGGCAGATGCTTGCAAAATATAAAATTTGTGCTGAGTGGTGAAATTCCAGTAAAAGAAAACATAAAACACTTTTGTATATTTCTCACTATAGTTAAGAGTGGAATGTGCTCACCCACAGTATTAAAGTCACCAATTTCATACAGCACATATACCCCTGGACCACTTTTACTTTCCAAAGAACTACCTTGAAACAACACCAGTACAGAACAAAGGCTTTTTTCAGCTCTTAAAGAAAGAAACCTTACTCAAAGCTTTTAATTTCTGTTCTGCCACATATCCACACTTTTTTTTTTTTTTAACTACAGTTAAAATGTTTCTAACTTTAAGGGTTCGGCAGCTTTTTATAGGTAACAGTCTAAGAATTCTGTCGACATTTATTAGCACCTGCATTAGCCCAGAACAATAATTTCATCTGCTCCTTTGAAACCTGTTCTGTTCCCAAGGCTTATTAGAACAATGCTTTTCTTCACAAAAGCACAATCTCTACTTAAGAATCTGCTTCAAAGCAGATTGCCAGTGAGGTTCAGTAACAACTGCACCCACCTGACCTCTTAAACTTGCTGAAATACAACCAGAGTGTCTTAACTGAGCTCCCACTTTACATATGTGCCATGCTTCTAGAGACACAAAAGACTTAGCTGAGAAGGCTAAAAAAATCCCAGAAAAACAGAAGTTACAATTACAGGCAATTAATTTTTGATGTGAAGATTTACCATCAAATAATACGGTGTTGATTAGGCAAAACCCCTGCCATTCAAAGTTATTGCTCTTTAATTGCACATTTACAACTGTAAACTCTAATGACAACAGCTGACATGAAACTGTAAATAAGAAGCTACTTACTATGCCACAAACGTGGCACAATATTAAACCATTATTTCTATTTAGTAACATTTACATCTTGTAAAAGCTCAATTCTCAAAATCAGTGTTTTCATGGCTTTGATCATTCCTTCCAAAATGAGGGCCTAGATAAAAAAGGTTGTTTTGCCAGTACATGAACTTAACCATTTGCTCACCTCTGCCTTTGACAGTATACTGTAACAAGAAATTAGCTAAAATATTAAAAAAAAAAATTTTCAAACACTGTGTGTGTGTGTGTTTTACTGGGTTTAAGCAGAGACAGCTCTCTCAATTTTAGAGCTCAGTGACAGAGGGGCAGGGCTCATTTTGTCATCTGATTGACCAAGCCTAATCAGAATTATTTCTGCACACTGCTTCACTACAGCTAGAGATCCATTAAACACTAAATGCTCTGGGGGCCCATTCCCCTTCAGCTTCCCACTGTGACTCCTACTTTTCAGCTAGTAGCTACTCAGTGGGCTACTCAAAACATTCAAAAAAATGGAGGTGCTATGTTTAATGGACAGTTCAAAACCCATAGCAAAATCCATCACTTGACTGTCAGGATGGCAGCTATCATAAGAAAGATTCTTTGTGATGGAAACTTAAAAAGAAGCCTTTGAACTGTTTCTCCTACCTCCCAATACATTTTTATTATTCAAAGTTTTTCAATCATAGCAGCTATTTTTTCCTTCAATGTAAATAATCATGCCTGCCTCTGAAAGGCATGAGAATGTTCACAGATAGTATGCTTTTTTTTTTAGTAATCATAAAATTACCCATGGCATCTTGTTTTGTATTTTATTGTCATTTCAGCCTCAGGAAGCCTTTAAATTAATGTAACTATTAAGAATGTCTTAGTGCACAATTTACATATTAACAAGACTACCTTTTAACCTCTTGAACTGTTTAAGCTGAAAATAACTGATATGCACATGTAGCACCATTCCTTATTTAGATAATCTGCTTGTTTAAAAAGATGAAAAACAGATTCTTAAAAATACCTAGCAATTGCCTGATGACACTGATTATTCATCCATCTCTTTTTCACGAGTTTTTTTTCTTTCTTTTCTGAATGTTCCCAACTCTTTTCCAGACATATGACTATACTCAGGGAAAGCCACAAATCATTTAAAATTTCTGAGGTTAAAGTCATACTCCCACCAAAATTTAGTTAGTGTAATAATGAACTGAGGTCTTCAAGCAGTTCAACATCTAACCTCATTGTAGAGTTTAACCCCAGACTGTGGCCTCAACACTATGGCAGGTTAGACTGGGCAAAGAGGTGTGGGATCTGTAAGTCTAGCAAGACAGCGTGGTTCATAAGTGCCCAGGGATGGGGTGTGGGAAGAGACAAACCCAAGACAAAAGATGGTTGTGCAGTTAGGTCAGCTCAGTGAAGAAGACAGAAGACTCCATCATGTATAATAAAATGGGATGGTTGTTTTGGGGTTTTTTTTAATGTTTTAATAGCTATCTCTGATATGCCTACCATTTACAACTGAAGTCACATTAATATTCTTTTTAAAGAGTAGAACTAATGTATTGAAAGGTATGACTGGGTATGTCATTACATCCATTAAGTCTTCTGGCCTGTCCACCTGAGTAGGCAGTACTTCATTTTGATGATGACACAAGGAGCAAGAGCAGATTATGCTAATTAGGCAGCTGG
>JANHGN010008040.1:20573-34540 GCA_024605025.1 Megaceryle maxima | reverse complement strand
ATAAAAAAGTCAGAGGGAAAATTATTTCCTCTATGTGAACTTGGGGAAAGCACAGCCTTAATTTAGCTTTGTTACTTGCACGTGTTTTGCTAGAGTCACCTATCATCATTTTTCACATAGGCAAACTGAATTTCTCGTTATTTTCCAGCTTCATTTCCCTTTACTTCACCAGTAAGATTTTCTGTGATCATAACACTGTGCTAAAGTAAGACTCATATAGTTTCCAGTTTCTTTATGAAAAATTAAGGAGTCCGAAAAGACTAAGGTGCAGATGACAGTCAAAAACATACCTTCAGAGGCATGTCAAGATATGTAAGATGACTATTCACTGTCACCTATGTATCCCACTCCCAAAAAGTCATTCCACTGTGTTGGTAGGTGAATTTTAAAGAGTAGCTACTAAGTTAAGTGATATGAAGTGAAAACTGTGAAGATTAGCATCCTCTGAGGATTTTAAAATGTATTTAATTTACTTTAAATCATCATCACTTAAATTTCATGGACTTCTATTAAACAAATTGCTGTTGCTTCCTCAGTAATAATTTAATCCTTTTTATTCCCCCCCCCAACAAACTTATATACAGATGTTCTACACCAGAACACAGTCAGTTATTCCTTACTACAGTCATCAACTGTTTATGGTAGGCATAGCAATTTAAGTAATAAAGATCTGAATAAACTATTATAGCAGGTATGTTCTGATTATAATTCTTAGACTTCTGTCTCCTTTATACATTCTCTTGATGTTCATTGTTCCAGCAAAAGCTGGCTATCTGCCACCTACAGAAAATCACTTCTTGAATGCTTTGGGTATGCAGACTCACTGGTTTGATTTCTCTGAATCTTACAGGGAAAGACTTTGTTCCCACATATGAGGAATATAAGCTGTTTATCACCCAGAGAAGTTGTCAAGGAGAGTGCTGTTTCCTAGAAGCAACTCCAGCACAGCAGACTTGTAACTCAAGGTTCACTCCCTTCATTATTTTTATCAGCTGTAGCTTATACAGTTTTGTATTGCCATAGATTCAAGTATGTGGGTTTGCCTTCTCCGTCCATGTTACTTTTTGCTGAGGATGTTCCGTAATAAGATTCACAGTATTAACTTTAATTATACCAAGATTTTCTCTAGGACCATCCTCCATCCTTTTTCATAAAGCAATAAATGCCATTCCCTTCCTTTTTGTGCACAATAAGCATCCTTGACTGTTGGATGCCTATAGCAGTTTAAATACATTCAGAAAAGAGATGCAAAGTAAGTGTACAAGGGTACACTTCCTAACACCAGGATGAGGAGATTTATCAGCAGCTAGAAAACCAATTGCAGCTTCAGGAACAACACAGATTTTCTGATGTTGCAATTGCCTGTAGATAACTAGGGAAAAAGTTATTGAAGCTAAAAACCCTCCTAAACACATCAAGTGCATAGCCTCAATGAACTCAGCTGCACAAAAAGAGATGGAACAGAATCAAGCATGAGGGAGAAAGGGAAGATGATGATAGCTACAAAGGGAGGTTTGAATCTTGATTCTGGTATAAAAAAAAACCACAAACAAAACCAAAAAAACAACAAAACACACCCAACCATCCAAACAAACAAAAAACCCCCAACACAGAATCAAGATTCTGTCAGTTTCTATCCATGCTCAAAGGGAGGAAAAAAAAAACAACTAATAGAGTGAGCCTTCTTTGTCTGAAGTAATCTTTCTGGGATGCTTCAGCTACCCAAAAGTTTAGTGGATTTTTTTTTTGTTGTCTTGGTAAGGCATGTGTTGTTTGAACTTCTGCCTGTGATATATGCACTAGACTTGAGGTTGCATTACCCAAAGAGGATCTGGCAGGAACAGGGCCTCATTCCACTCCCAACATTCTTCCATCCAACTTCATCAGCCATGCTATCTAGAAGCACTCAAATTCATCAGTGTATTAAACTTTACTTGAAGGCTCTCTAGCTATCCACAGTTCTTTCCCTGTAACAGTTTCAAAGAATTTAGCAGTTCTCTGCTTGCATCTTGACTGACAACTTCAAAACAAGTTTATCCACCCAGAAGTCTTAAAGTGCTGTTTTCAGTAGGTACACACAGGGCATGCCTAGTACACCAGAGGACTGGGCTCCCCATAGCATTGGCACAGCTGTGATTTTCCTTAACACAACAGCTGAAGTGTTGCATGGCCATGCTTCCTCCTTTACACAGAGCAGGACTGGCTGTGGCTCACCCCAGCATTTTGCCCTCACTGGCACAGCTGCTGTAGAGAGACAGAAGATGCTCTCTCTTGCCCCTGCACATCATATTCAATATAGTTAATTTAAAAAAAACACCAAAACACAAACACTAAACAAACCAAGCCCCTCTTTTCTGACCACTTTTGCTGTCCAAGGATCCTAAACCATGATTAATAGGGATTTTCCTCAGAGATAAAAGATGTGGGCTTGAATTTACTTTGAGAAAGGATATAGTTCCTCTAGTTCCTCTCAAGCGTCTCCTCCAGCAAGTATTGCAATGTCATGGCTGTTTGTCAGAAAAGGCACAAATCTGTAGTAATCCTCCCAGTAACATTCAAGCTTAAGAGCTTCACTCAAAAAAATCAAGAGCATACAGCAGCAAAGCAGAGCCTGAATGGCAAAATGGATGGAGACACCTCCTGATTCTCTCCATGTTCCTATAGCCCAGCTCATCATAGCTACCCGATGCTGGCCCCAGAGCAGGACCCTCAAGGTACAACATATATTAGCAACTGGTACATTAGCAATTGGTGAATACATTCAAAGGCTTTACACCATTTGTTCCCCCAGCCTAGTCAGAACTGCATTTGATTTTAAATACATTTTCATAATTTGGTCTTGAGAAAAGAGGACATTTGATAATTTTCCTTTGCAATTATACTCCTGACTTCAAAGTATTCTCTCAATGTGCCATTCACATCTGCACAAAGACTACATGTCATTAATATTTTTTTAGGTTGTCAAGTGACTTAATCTAGTAGCTAAGTTCTCTGAACTTGTATTGCATGAATAGAGTGAATATTTTATTTTTAGGAAGGAGTATTATGCAGCAGATAAACAAGCATGTCGTTGTCTTCACCTCTGCAATAACAGAATATTTCTATTTTCTTTAAAGTCCATAAAACTATAGGGCAATAGAGATAAACTGGATGATATAAACTAAAAATTAAAAAAATTCACAAAAATCACAGAATCATAGGGGTTGGAAGGGACTTCTGGAGATCATCTAGTCCAACCCCCCAAGCAGAGTATGTTTCCCTAGTGCAGGTCGCATAGGACATATCCAGACAGATTCTGAAAGTCTCCAGAGACAGAGACTCCACCACCTCCCTGGGCAGCCCATTCTAGTGCTCTGCCACCCTCCAAGTAAAGAGGTTCCTCCTCACGTTTACACAGAGCTTCACACACAAAAAATTGTTTCAGCAAGAAAATCCAGTATGCAAATACTACCATGGGAGGAAAAACACTAGAAGAATGTATAAGGTATATGAAAAGACCAAAAAGGAGGGTATGATTCATGTAGAGATAAAGCCATTATTAAAACATTTTCATATGGAATTTTTATTAAAATAATTAATATGTGATTCGTTACAGCCAAATTCCCACGCAGCCAAATTCCCACACATCCAAACTCACATCAGGCTTAGTTTTTGATTTGCAAGCACTGCATGATTATGTGTTCTGTACAGTGAGAGTCTCCACAAGAACCTGACCTTTGCAGAAGCCTGTTTTGCTGGTAATAATGATGAGGAGCAGATGCACCTCTCCTTTCCTAGCAGCTGGAAAATAAAGGTGTTTAGAATCATCTCTTCACCTAGGAGGCTGGTGTTGCCAACTATCCAGTTCAGTTATTTACAATTTACCTTCTGTACAGCAAATATGGCTTAGATTAGCCTCAGCTAGAACAGCTGCAGAGAGAGCTGGAACCGCTGGAAAAATGGTACAGCAATAACTCTAACACCAACAGGTACAGCTTGTTGGATTAACTCCCGAGGCTAGGAAGTCCCTCTGCAATAATAGTCTCCTCATTTCATCAGAAGCATAGGACATGAGTGCAAAGGCATTATTGTGGGGGACTCAAATTATTTTTCTTTTCAACTGGAGGAGGAGGAATATAATTTACATATAATTCTCTTTAAGCACTTTTTGTTTACCAAATACTATGTCATATACAGAATTGTATAATAGCTACCTGTTTTACAAACTCAGCGGAGATCTCCATCCCTAGGACGGGTTTTACTTGTACGAGAGTCTGCAGTGCTGGATTCCAAATGGCCAGGAAATCAATGTGTTTCCAGCAGAGGGCTGGGGTAACTTCTGTGTTCTGTGTTCCCTTCCAAAAGGGAAGATAACACATGCATGAAACACATGCTGCCTTAAGGCTCAAAGTTCAATGAATTTACAACAAACAAATTTACAACAATTTAAAATGCAATCAAGTGATCTTTGAAAGTGAGGGGGCTTGTTGCTGAGGGAAGTCTAAGGACATGACTAAAATTGGTGGTTTTATTCAGTACACCTCTCCATATTAATAAAGTCATCTGTTCCAATGAGTTACACTTGCCCTTCTTCCCAACAACCTTCACATCTTTCTCTAACTTAATTGCTTACTGGAAAAATTAGTCTTGGAAATTTAATCAAATCTATTTGGTTTAGTTACGATATGATGGTCTGTGGCTATCAATATATATAATTCAACTTCCCTAAAAACATTCCCTAGTAGACAGATATTACCTTAATATCAGACCAGGAATATTTTGGTGATGTGTGAAATGACAGGTTATGACAATCTCAAGTTTTAATGTAATTCTGTAAAATACTTGGAAACTACCTTAGCAAATATAGACTATTACAAGTAATGAATTAGCCTCAAAAAACTGAAAAAAGTCTTTTTGATCTTAAGATATTAATCAAGTAGGTCACATTTTAACTTGGTAAATAAGCTTTATTTCCCCCCCACACACACACACACAGAAACAAAGATCTGGTTTCACTTTGCTTAGCTTTAGGGGATTTTGCTTGAAAATATACTTAAAACTATAACTAACTAGTTTAAATATTATTTTAGCTACTAAATTTTTCATCAAAGAACTGTAAATTTTATTATTAGAAGCATAAAAGCAATAAATACCTAAAGGATGATTATGTAAAAGCAAAGATTGGGGACCTGAAGACATACTATAGTAATCCAGTAAATGAAAATCAAAAGTATATTTCATTCCAGTGTTGCTGGGGAACTGTTTTCTAAGTGCAAACCAGATTATTTTTTTCTGCCATTGCTGAAGCGTTGTAGTCTGTCTAGGATAATCCATCAGCACTGACAATGTTGGTATGCATGCACAGTTCTCTCATCAGAAAAATAATATTTGGGCAAGGACCACAAGTGGCAAACAATTTTAAAAACATACTTTTACTCTCAAAATGCTACAAAACAGCAAGATATTAAGTGTCTAATATTGACAAAGCCAAATCCATTATGGGAACTGGCATTCAAACAGGTTAAAGGCAATAAAAAAAAAAACCCACACACAAACAGAAAGCCACAAAAAAGCCAGTGTAACAAAAAAAAAAAAAAGCTACTGCAGGTTTCTTAGAAGGACTTACAGGTATTTATCAGTTGATGTTAACACTGAGTCCTGTCAACTCACTTTGAAACACTGAGGTAGCTTTTAAAACACAGCAAGTTAAAGCTGTGGCGTTATTAATGTTTAATGTTATTTTGACTTTCAACTCTGAAAAGATGTCTGTTTCATCCAAATTAAAAAAATCCATTAAAGAGCATTCACATTTTTCTGAGATAGAGATTCAAGTTTAAAGCATGCAGTGAAAAGCTTTCAGGTTCCAGCTCCTGAGGACATTTGAAGAATTAAGCCTTTACAACAATTACAACACTACCTATTCAATGAAGATATGTATTTTATTCTTTTTAATGCAGATAAGTCAAAATTCAAAACATTTTTAAAAAAAAAAAGGTCTTGAGAAAATACTGATGCCTTTTGATAATATAAGAGCATTGCTCGGGGTATGTTTCAACCAAGTGAATACACCGAAATCTCACAGCAAGGACAGTTCTGATAGAACAGCTGACACTGTTCTGCTAGCCTTACAAAGGCCTGACCTCCCCTACATAACCAGGTAGGAGATGCTGAACTTGGATTTATTTAGATGACAAACAATAGAGTAGCAGTATCTATCAGCTGAAGAAAGGTATGTTCCCTCATCCCTCCTGTATTAATACAAAGTTAATAAAATTTAGATCTGTAAATATAAAGTGAAGTCCAAATGCCCTCATTTATCTGGAAAATACAAATTTTAAAAACATCTTTTTAAAATAGATTTAAATAAAAGACTATTTTATGGTGTATACTACAAGCTTCAAACCACCACTTAACATGGCAGAGTAAAATGACAGCTCTTATTTTACACATCCTATTGAGAGCTGAAATGACTTACAGCTAAAGAGCAGGAGCAGATTACGTACTCCAGCATGACAATTACACAAGCTTCAAAAGACCGAGAACTTAGACAATGACAAGATCAGGGTAACGGATACCAGTCCTTCACTCTGTTCTGCACAGTCCTGCCAGGCTTATGTGGTTCTGTTTCCTGTCTCACACTCATTCTGAAGCTACCAGGACTCCAAACCCTCTCCCCAGTCCAATTCTTCTGACCCCAGTTATCAATCCACTGTTCAAACAGGCTATTTTTAATGTCATACATGGAGATGCTGGCCATTGCTAAGTCATGCCCCTTTTTTAGCAAACACTACTACATACCTGCGTTGGGAGTGCTTTCTGATAAATATATCTGACAGCCTAAGTCTGTCTCCCCTTCAAATAAACTCTGCTGCATTCACTGAAAATCACTGCAGAGTACATCCCTCCCCTTTCACATATCAGGGGCAAGAGGCAAACACAGCTACTTCAGGCACCTGGAAACACCAGAGAAAGAGTGAGACTGAGTAACTGCCAACAACACAGGCTGCAGTACTGTCTGTGTAAAATGACAGGAAGATATTTTCATTTTGCACCAAGTACATATTTCAATAACACCTGGCAAAGCTACAGGGCATCAAATTAATTTTTTCCACCTGCAGTGAAGGTGAGCAACCCCTACAAACTGTCTGGCTTCTCTAATAAGCAGCAAAATGTAAGGTAATGAAGAAAATAAACCCCTTATTCCTTCCCTCACAATGCCTAGGGATTGCTTTTGCTCCAAGAAGAGGGTCGAGGAACGCTAGCAAAACCAAACTTCTGCTAGAGATTATTCTGATCTTCGTTACAGGACTAGAAAACCCAACGTATTTTTTGTGAGCTGGCAGGTGATAAAAGCTGCCAAACTCTGTGCTCTCCCAAAGGGCTGCGGGAACAGGGATTTTGTGTGCTGCAAACCCCCACTGACTGGCAGGAAAAGAGCTGACAGAGCATCCGCCAGCATCACAATGGCAGTGCTGTCACTAAGGCTTGAAGCAGAGGGTTCATCAATGCTGCAAACACTAACTCTGGGAGATGAGAGTGAGAAAAATATCCGTAAGACTATCTGTATATATCTGAAAATAGGAGAAGTCAAGTCATCCATGCTAGAAGCGATAAAGAATTCAGTCCTAGGGAACAGTGGAGTTTCTACAAAGTGCTTCTCCAGAAGATTTTGATATTTAACACTCTGGGAGTGCACTTCCCCCACCACCCAATTCCATACACATTTTCATAAACAGCATATGGCAGGAAGAATTGTTATCTTTAGGCTTATCTCTATACACGTATCAATAATTACATCAAATTTTCCAGAAGCAAATTCATCCCTTCCCCTTATATAAGCAGATGATTTATTACATCAACTGCAACATGCCTTATCATGTAATGATTATAATGCATACGTATTATAAGACTAAATCTCTATTACACCACTTCTAATGTTTTTGAGTGCTTGATTTTGAAGGTTTTCTGGCATCTTTCAACCAAACCTTCATAACAGATTTTCTGAGGATTTTTGGGAGATAGGAATTCTACCAGATGGCGTCATTATAAATAATGATATAGCTTAAAAGCAGAGTTGGGAACTTCAGGTCTGTTACAAGTGATCTAATTACTGACCTTAACTCTGAGCAGGTTAAAAAAAGAAAAAACAAAAAACAAAATGAACTTCTTTGCAAAACACCACCAGTGGAGGAAAACTTAGCTTTTGTAGTGGATTGCACAGAACTAAAAAGATCACCCCAAAAATTCTGGGTCAACCTTTGAAGTTGTGCAATGGATACTGTTCAGAAGCACATTTTAAGCTAGATGAACTTTCTGTACATCTGTGTCTCATCTCTTATGCTACTACTCAATCTTGTCTCATCATTTCTGCTAATCAAGCTTCAGCATTTCCCATTCCTCAGAGTC
The DNA here is from genome assembly GCA_024605025.1 of Megaceryle maxima. Classification (NCBI taxonomy): domain Eukaryota; kingdom Metazoa; phylum Chordata; class Aves; order Coraciiformes; family Cerylidae; genus Megaceryle; species Megaceryle maxima. Next base: position 26,155 of record JANHGN010008040.1, on the reverse strand, counting down.
TCTCCTGGTATCTCTTCTATTTCCAGCTCTTTACTCTTACCTACTCCACTCATTCTTTCTCTGCTCCAAATCCAACTGCATTAACAAGCTTCCAGTCCTCTAAGCCAATCCTTTTCTCCCCTCCACCAACTTCACAGCCATAATCCTTTTTCCACATCGGTCACATTGAACACACATACTGCTCACAAATAAGGTGTGTGCAGGAGCTAAAGAACTGAGCCTCTTGACCATCCATGCTGTCTGGTCCCTTCAGCCAGCTTTCTAAAGTATTACCTCACCTGAGGGCTGTTGGCAATGGATAGCATTCATAAGACAGCTTTACTTCTATTTCATTCAACATTAGTCCAATGTCATCCTAGGCAGCTCCTGTCACACATGGTCTCATGTTCCCCAGGACACACAACATACAAAGTCCACACTATAGAAAAACCACCTAACATCCTGCTGAGCTGCAGCAGAGTCCTGACATTATACCAGACACTTTGAACTGAAGCTACCAAAGCCATGAATTCATTTAAAGATCAGGATAACCACACAGGACTTGGAGGAGACCCAGGACCAAATGCCACATGATGTAGAAGTTGCCTGGCTACAGGAGGATGCAGCCCTCCCAGTGCCAAGTTGTCATTTTATCCTGATTGTCTACCAGGCAAGGATCCCCTTCTTGCCTAGCAATTCCCAAGTTTCATCAGCTACACAGCTCCAAATAAACTCTGGGCCTCTTCATTCACTCTTGCTGATTCTCTTTGCTCCTCCTCATAACCAGCTATTTATCCCTCTAAATTACTGACAAGCAACTCTCTTAACCAAAGAGAAAGCTTCCCTTCCCCTCTAAACCTCAGCCCCAGACTTGGCTGGCCCTAATAGCTTATTACTATAATGACAAACGAAGCCTTTTCAGACACCTGCAGGTACCATGTGGGATGCACTCAGTGTAGACACAGTATGTGTTACAGGTTATGCGTTGCTACTGAAAATGGACAAACTGAAATTTATTGAAGGTTCTTTAGCTCAGCCAGTAATAAGAAAGTATTCACAGATATGGCAAAATACAAAGCTCTGACAGAAAGGGAAAGGTTTCTAAATAAAAACTGTCACTTCAGAAGCAACTGAATTACTTTAGCTCAAGTTTTTCAAACAAATATAGCTTGCAGCACACTAGTGTCAAACAGCTTTAAAAACAGATAGCACTAACAATCCCTCCCTTAATAATAAAGGGTGACACATGATCAGCTGTTAGAAATTATATTTATTTCATGCAACTTGATATCACTGTGCCCATAAGAATTAAAGTAACTCAAAATGGGAATGAACACAAAAAATAATCTCCAGCTTTGAACAGAGCTCTAGTTTTAGCTCAGCATTGTGTTAAGTTTCTTCAGGTATACTTTTCATCAAAATGTTTAAGTATTCAAGTATGAAAGTTGTTCTCAACTACTTTTAAAAACCACGGGAGGAAAGGCTGTACCCAGAACTGATGCAGAGCAAAGCTTGCTCAGATGGCTCAGCAGCATTTGCTGTGCTCAAGCAATACTTGACTTTCAGCTCAGTGTTCCCACATTCTTAGGAGCCTACTTTGGATTCAGGACTGCAGCAAGCACAATCATCAAGCAGCAGATTATCCTTTACTGTATGTATATATGTCATCCACTAAAGTGACTAGGGAAACAGCTGGGATCCTTAGAGCCTGAACTTAGAACCTGCTAACCACAGCCCCAGGTCTGGGCACCCTGCATCACAAGGCACAGACCCTTGCAAGAAGCCCAGCACCAAGGAGCAACCCTGAGCAGCTAAAGGAGTCTCCTTTCCTGTCTGTAACATAACAGTGCCAGAAAGGAGAGCTTTGCATTCAAAAGCAGCACACTGGAAGTAAAATTAGCTCAAAGTGCTGGATCGTGACTTGGCATCTAATCACTGCACCATCTTGCATGATTCACCAAATCAAGAACTCTCAAGTGGCTGACCTTAACAAAAGCTAACCTCCACCATATATCTACAGTATGATATTTTTAAAGATCAGGAATACCATACACACTGTTTACCACAGACATACAAGTCACTGTTGTGCACATTCTGTGTGAGCTCATTTTACATTAAATTAAATAATAATGAGAAACAAAAGAATACGATTCTTTCAGTTATGCAACAAGCCTTTCAAAAAAGCACTTGAATATTTGATGGTTTAACCATGCAGGCAGAGGTTTATATTTTAAATAAATTTTGCTAAATTCTGACCCCGCCTCAATAGGCAATTCCCAATATGGGAGCTAAGCCCCTGCTCTAGATAAAGAAGCATCTCTATCCAAACAAGAACTATTTTTCTACTGTAGAACATTAACCCCTAAAAAGAGAACACTAAGTGATGCTTCAGCTTCTGTATAGAGCATACAGGGGTTTTTCATATTTAGAAGGCAATGAACTAAAAAAAAAAAAAAAAAGGCTCTGAGTGCGAGAACAAGGCACACTGACTGATGAATCAAGTTCTCTCATTTAGATGCATACAACTGTTAGAAGTTGCATGTCCAGTTCTGCATAGACCCTCCCTTTTCCTTGGTTTAATTTCTAATTCTTCTGCCAGCTTGCTTTCTCTGCAGAGATACCTTTCTGTACCTGTTAATGAAACCACACTGTCACCAGCTCCTTGCATAATGGGTTGGGTTCAAAACAAGTGACATGGGGAAGGTGGTCTTCCACAGATTTTGCGTGGACAGGTTCTTCCATCAGTCACCTGTAAATTACACACTGAGGACTAAGACTACATGACAGAGTCTGAGTAACCCATACAAAGTGAGTTGGTGCATGTGCATATAATGCATTCTTATAATTAATTGTTTAATCAATGTAATAAGCACATAGGATCAAAATACTCAATGTTAACCCCTTTGAAAGGCCTGTATATACACCATTTTCACCAAGTATAGACTTGGTGTTTTCAGGCTATGCTTTCTAGCTCTCAAATACCACTGACAGATGCTAAGCTTGTAAATGCACAAACACGTTAAGCTAAGCATTTGATCATATTTATTTCAGAAATAGTTGTCAATAATTGTCTTTCCACTCTGAAGAGATTTTTACAAAGACTTCTAGTGCACTAAAAATAAATTTGTGAACTCTGATTTAATTCATGAAATAAATGTAATGAAAATCTCACTGTTTACAAGTCAAAAATAGTAAGGAAAAGACCCCTCAAAACAAATTGCATTAACAAAGTCAGATAGGTCTTGAATCCCATCATGACTGATACTCTGAGGAAGAGTGGTCTGAACAGGAAGATGGCCTTCAAGTAAAAATAATAATAATATTCTCTAGTACATAATTTCTTGCATTGTTCACTTTTCTGTGTTATTTTCTAGTGACAGCTGAAGAATACTGGTACCACCCAGTGTACATTCACCTCAAGAAAAACATGAAAATGCAAAATTAGTTATTAAAACTTAAGTTTGTCAAAGAACATCTGACCATTGGCTAGATATCACAGATTGCTAGAAAGTATAATAAAAATGAACTACAATCTTGCAGGCAGAAAGAATCTAACTGAATATAGACAGCTAATGAGGAAAAAGAGGCCTTCCAAAACAAGACATGCTAGCAAGGCACAAAGAGATCAAGTCAAACCTAACAGCTATTAAATCAATAGAAAATTATGCCAGGAAAGCATGTAATCTTTAATACAGCACATTCTTACAGATTATGATTAACTGGGAGCCATTATGCAAACTGGTGATTATTGTCATCATTCTCCTTCTAACAAAATGCTGAAACCAGCACTCAGAGGCCCTGGGTGCTTTTCTTCCCCACTTAAGAAAAAAATAAAATTACAGCATTTCACATTACATCACTTAGAAGTGCAGCGTTTAAAAAAAACGAAACACACACCTAAAAAACCCACAAACATATTCTTAGACTCCAATAGTGATACAAGCCTACTGAAAACCTGCCAGTTAAAAATAATCAACCTTTATGTTCAGGTTTCACTAAACAGACACTAGAGATGTTCCCAAGGCTGTATTTATGCCTTGCATCATCTGTCTGGCGGCACACAAAAGTCTTTCCAAAGTCTTTATTCTTAAGGCCAGGAAGTTAAATGAGGCAATACACTTACCAAAAGAAAGGAAAGTAGAGACAAACTCAAGAACAGTCTCAAGTTGGCTTAATACTTTAAATGAAGCATACAATAACAAGCGTTTCACATATTCTCACGGCAGCATTTGTACTTGGAGAAAATGTTTCTCTGAATTCTGAAATTAAACTTAGAAAAGACTCACTTGAAATTACCCTCTTTCATCACTCTATGAATCACCCCATATGCACCCTTGCTCTTTACAGCCCACTTGCTGCTGTACCACACTGATGTGTCATCCTTAGGAATACAAAGGATGCTCCAACAATGAGGCATCACCCACTGTTTTCTATAAATCATCTTGAACCTCATTGATTATTTTAACAAAAGGCAGATCAGGTACATGGGCACCTTGGGTTCTCACACAGAGAAGACGAAGAACCTGAAACAATGACAATATTACACCCTAGAATTCAACACAGGACAATAGTGACAACTTATTGTAACAGGCTGGAGAAGACAACATTATTTAGTGTTCCCTAGCAAGTAGCACATGAAACGCAGCAGAACCAAAAAAAATTTAAAAAGGTTTTTTTAGGTCCTGAAGAAAGTAGGATGTCCATCAAGTGCACTAATCACAGCCCAAAATGCTGATGTTGTATGGAAGAAGCATAAGTTCTCTTCATTTAGGAGACGTTATGCAGGAGGGAAACATCTAAGGAAGTCATAAGAATCCCTGCTGAGCCTGACACCAAAGTTCTGCTTTCCATGTCTTTCTGTATATCAGTGAACATGAAATTAAAAGTTTTACATTTCTGTACAGCAAAAAAAGCCCAAACACCACACCTTTTTCTCTAATTTAGTATTCCACTGTTCTACCTTCAAGTAGAACTGCATATTCTGAAGTCTTCTAACACACATTCTAAACACATTTTTCTAGCTAAAGCAAACCTTTCCTTCTTAGAGCTTTTAGTTTCTTAGACTGGGTAACTTGAACCAAAACAAAAACAAACAAAAAAACCCAACCAATCAAAGTTTAAAATTACATTGCAACTATTGCTCTTAAAGCTAAGTCGAATGGGTAAAATGAACAGTCTAAGTCATAGGAAGCCACTACTCTTGGAGAGTGCTTTCAATTCCTCTTGCCATAGCTGGGTCAAGTGCATTCACTAACACACTATCATGGTTTAGGGTCAGCACAGCCCCTTAGACCTGTAACAGACGCTCTCTGTTAACCCCCCTCCTGTGGGATCTTGGTTGGAAGAAAATGGACACTGTTACCATGAACTGTCCTTGAACCACGGAAAGAGCGTGAAGGAAGGACGGTGGAGAAAAAGCAACGAAGCAAGAAGATACAGCAGAACAACGCAGAGAGAAACAGGATGTGGGGGGTACTGGGTGAGTTAGATGACAGCCAATCATGTAGCAGATATAGGCATGTGAATAGCATGTGGGCTATTGCACGTATCCAATCATCACTGTTGTTGGGTGTGTGATCCGTGCAGCTTGCTCTGTATAACCA
>JANHGN010008039.1:0-36782 GCA_024605025.1 Megaceryle maxima | reverse complement strand
GGGGCGGGACGAGACGGGGCGGGGCGCGGAGGGCGGAGGTGGTGGGAGTAGCCGCAGTCGGAGCCGGAGCCATAGGCGCAGCCGTAGCCTGGCGCTGCTGGGCGGCGGGAGCGGACCGGTGCTTGCAGGGACCGGAGTTGTAGTGAACTGATGGGGTTGAGGGTTACCCATGGCCACGGCAAAAATAACGTACTTTCTATGTTATTTCTGTCAGCCCTCAGCTTTGTGCGAGATAGGGCTGCGGGCAGCGTTTACCCTGTTGGGGGTGGTGTGTGCGTGGGGGGTGGTGTGTCCGTTGGGGTTCGTGGCACAGAACATAGGCAGGCGGTTCCCCGTAGTGTTTCTGGCCCATCCTTGCCTAATGGCACATTGATACTCCCGAAAAACCGTCCCGGCCCCTGGCAGTGGCCTTGGTGCCGTCCCTGATTTTGCTGCTTGGTATAGATTAGAAAAGAGAAAGCAATTGTTCACACGCACCAGATGCAAAGGACTGCATCACCTTAGTTTGATTCTGGCATCTAAGAGTATGTCCAAAGAAAAGTTTATTATATTCTGTTCTCTTTGTTCTGCTAAGAGTTGTAATGTTTCTCAGAACTGTATTCCTGTGTGCCCTCAGTAACAGGACATCTGTAAATCATCAAAAGGTAGTAAGTTTGTTTACCCTTTGGTGTTGAAGTTGGGCCCTTGCTAAAATCTTAGGGTTTGTTTGAAAATTTGTGACCCTCTTTTCTGTTGTTTGCCTTTAGAAATATTTATATGTTAACTGCTCTGCATTGACCATGTACAAACGATGCAAAAGTATTGAAAATTACATTCTTTCATGTATTTCTTAGAATATTCCATTATTTTTTGTTGTTGTTTAGCATTCCCATCTCCCTGTTAATGTGAAAAAAGTGCTGTATCTACACAGGCCAGAAGAACTGCTGTCTTTCTGCCTAATGTCTCAATTACAACTGAGTCTTTGTAAAATATTTTAAACACAGAAGTAACATTTGGGGAAAAATGTTTCAGCAAGAAATCGGTAGTGTAATTCATTTCTTTTTAAATACAATTCCCATTTTTCTTCATGACTTAAGCAAGGGATGTCACACATACTCCCCGATGTAGTGTCCAAAGACAAAGTTAACTGACAGCAGAGGAGGATTTAGCAAAGTCAAAAAAAAGCTAAGAAAAATGCTATTCACCAATACCAAGTTGTAGCTGAGGCTTACGTTTCAAGCATTGTATTCTGCAGACTTTAAAAAGGGAAATTGTGGCTTTATCTATATTTAGTTACTGGTCTGTGATAATACGAATGCAATGTAGACTTTACCGAGTTTCAAAAAAACCCTCAAGTTTGATTAATAGGTTAAACTTATCCATGGTTTGTACTTAGAGAGATGTAAACATGTAAGAGGTGTTTTTTTCACTAGTGGATTTATTGATTTTTATATTTTTTTAAATAAGCATCATGTCTAAGTGCTGAGGTTCAAGATGTACTGTATAATTTGTAATATAATTATGAATGTAATCAATATAGACCCACAGTTTTAAGTAAAACATGCTATAGTGGTAATAAGCTATGCTGAATTATTCTCTAAGTATGCTCAATATTGCATATGTTTCACAAAACCCCCACATTTTAATCACATACGGAAATGACAGACTACAGAACCCAGTGAAAGCAGTACTTTCCTCTTCCAGAATTTGCAGTTATTATTTTTGCCACAATTAGAAGTACAGCATGGCTTTTTTTTTTTTTTTTTTTTTTTCCTGAAAGGAAAGTTACAGTCCTAGCTAGGAAAATAATCCAAAGGAATTTGCTGAATTTGAAAAAAATACTTTTAGGAAAAAAATCTAGTCAATTTGAGTTCTTCTGAGTGCTTATTTTCTTTATCTTAATGGATTCATGTATTTGTGAGAGGACATGCAATTAAAGGTTACTGCTTGCAGAGAGGGAATCTTCCACTTTTGGCATGACTCCAGGAATCGGTGCAATTTCACTGCTTCCTACTGGTACCATGCTGGGGTTTTTTCCATGCTGTTTTTTTACAATCATTTATAAAAAACTCAATGCTTTAAAGTCTCTGTGTCACCTTCCTTCTTAAAATACTGTCTCAACATGTATTATTGATAAATGCCACTTTTGTGGATTAAATGTCTCAGAATGTCACATGCATCCTTTTTGAGTGTCTAAAAGTGATTGACTGAATATTTCTTTGAAGTTCCCTTATTTATGAAAAAGCTGCAAGTCTCAGAGACTCATCAATTTCATTGAAATTTCCAGACAGGAACCTGGAATTCTGTTACTGTCTTGTTTTCAATCTTAAGACAGTCCATGAGAATCAAAACAATAATACAATATAAAAGTACAGAACTTTGTACTTAGTTTTTATAATGTAATTGCACTTCAATACACTCTTGTATTTTTAGTCAGCCATTAGAAGTGTCTCCAAATCTTTTAGATAGCTGTTCTGCTCATGTTCATCATGGTGGATATTAAATTTGGTGGTGTTAAATTAGATGTGTAGTGGGGAGTGGTGTTCTTAAAAATGTTTAACAAATTATTAATTTCTCCCATTTTTAATAGATAAGGAGTAAAAATATGAGATTGTCTTGATGGGTATATAGTAGACTTAATAATACACTTATTTTTAATATTGTATTTTAAAATGCTGATCTTGACCTTTTCAAAACTTACATTAATTGTATAGTTAAATTTTGTATGAAAAAAAAAAATCTAAAACTTCTCTAGAGAAAATGATACAGTTTCTTTATCTTTGTTGGTCTTAATTCTTTATTTGTAGGTGCATAAAGTAGGCTGTAAAATATCAGCATTTAAGGTTTCTCTTTTTAAAAATCCTGCTATGTAATAAGACACAGTACCCAAGTTGGGAGAAGGCTAAGTGACAAAGGTCATGATCTCTTGAAGAATAATTTATTTCTTCTAAGATGTCTTCTAAGAAGTATGAAGAATTATTTTTTTTTCTTTTCTTAGTTGATGAGAGAGTGCTGTAGCACAGCTATGTTGTGCTTGGAGATGAAGCAGAGAGATTTAACAATTGTTTGTAAATAGTGAAGTACCAAATAAAGGTTGAGTTTAGACTGGTTTTGCCAGCTCCGTTGGTAGAGGAGAGAACATCTACACACAGAATGAGATCTGTACTGTTGGAATGTATTTGTGCCTCATGTAAGATAGGTGTCCATTGTGCTGGGAACAGTCTTAGGCCTCAGTCCTGTTACAAAGGTTCAGTCATGTTTTTTGTTGGGCACGCGTGGCCCTGACATGCTTTTTCTGACAAAATGCTGACTTGAGTATGCATAATACTTACGTATGCTCAATACTTCCACAAAAAACATTCTCCCTGGTTTGGGACATGGGCCAAGGTAACATTTTCTGGGATTGAGAGCTCTTACCTGGAGGGGTAAGTGAATATTTAGCATGCTGTAAGTTTGTAACCGTGGGCCATTAACTAACACAGGTATGATATTTAGCATGCTTTTTAGGTGTTTATACTGTATTCTTGCTTTTAATTTGTAATAATGAATTCTTCCATTGTATCCCTGAAAACCTGCAAGAGTGGTGTATTAAACCTATAAGTGAAGCCCAAGTGAAGTATTTGCTTGAGCCTTGCAGCTAAACCTGTGAGTGAAGATCAGATGGATCATTTGCTTGAGCCTTGCTGTCTAGTCTCTGTACTGTAAACGTACCTTAGGATATTACAGAGTCATACGTATTTGTATATATGTTTTTATCTTACTCTTGTAAAGTGATCAAAACAGTTTGGTGTAAGTCTTCTCCAGTGTCATTCTGTACCCTGTGTCCCCATCTGGGTGTTCATTCTCCATTCTTACTACACGAGCCCTTGCCCTCCCTTTAATAGATTTTCCTCTGCTACTCACTTAGAATTAATTGCACATCTCACATAATTCTCAACTTCATGAGCACATTTAAACTTCTGTAACCATTTTATCTGTCAGTATTTAAGGCTATTTTGACTGTCAGTTTAGTGAAATCTGTTCAGCAAAAGTGTTTATGCGTGTGTGCGTGTTCTCATTGATGTTCTGGTGAGAGCTACAGTAGACACTGCACAAACAAAGGAGGCATACTGCAGTGGTTATGATTTTACATAAAAATTAGTTGAGATACTTTTAAAATGACTGTCCTGGATTTTTTTGGACTCCTGTGTAAGTTTAACAGGATGCTGTGTTTACAGTCACTTAGTGTAATATTTAGGATTCAAAAAATATCCAGGGTATGAAATTGATACTCAAAAGGACAGCCAGACTTTCAGAAGGATAAGTATAAACAAAAAAATTACACATTTCAGCTTATTCTGCATACAGAATTATAAGTACATCTAAGAAGGATTGTTGATAATGTTATGTCTTATAACTATCTTTGGAAAAGGAATGTTAGCATTGGTGAAATAAAAGAATTCCTCTAGAAATTGAGTGGCTTTGGCACCTCTTTGCTTGGTATACCAGTATTAAGGTCAGTTAAACATTTTCTTGTAGCTTTTTACCAACACATTAGATACTACTAGCAGGAATATGTGTATATCTCATATTTTAACAAGCTTATCAGACTTCTCTGATATCTGGCATCTGGATCAATGAGCTCATTATGCTCTAGGCTGCTTCATCACTTATTGTCAGGAAAAGAGCAGTGTTAAAAAAAAGGGGTCTTGTGAACACCAGAACTAATGAGGTCTGGGTCCTTATTAGTGGACTTTGTGACAGACCCTAAGAATGCTTTTGCCCTCAGAACTGTCAGGTGGCCCATTAGTTCATCCACCATGATGACCAAAATTGGCTTACCAACCCCAGCCTCCTGTTCAGCTGCTAGCTGCTTTATAGCCATATATAGGCTGGGCATTTCTTGTCACTTAACTATCAGGTGTGCAGGATGCCTTGTCCCTCAACTGGAGATTTGTACAGATAGCTTTGCAAGGTACATATATCTCCCTAAGCATGTACTGTGTGGGGTTGAACTTAATAACTTTGAAGTCTGTATCAAATTTAACTGTCATGACCAACAGGACACTTGTTTGATGTCACTTTCAAGCAGAAAATCAGGGCAAATGTAGAGATTTGGTTTTGGAGGTTGTTTTGTTTGGGTTTGCGTTTTTTCTTAGAAAACTAGGCTAATAGCTAGATAAAGATTTGTCAGTATAAGGTGTGTAAACATTCAGTATGTGAGCATAGAAGTTTTGTCAAGTGGTAGGGTAGCTTGAATTTGGTCACATCAGAGAATACATCTGATATCACCACAGGAAATACCCAGTCATATATGCCAGTACTCAGGGTCTGATGTGTCACGTGATAGGATATGCTGGAGAGATGGTTGTGTGACAAATGCCCAGTGTGTCAGATGATGGAAGAGGGTTTGAGTATGTAGATAGACTTTGTCTTCTGTGATAAGAATCTGTATGGCACACAGCCGTATGTTAAAAAGCAAAGGCGGGAGATCCCAGATCTAATGAACCCTCTACTGGAGTTTGGTTCTTTGTAATACTCAAAAAACAGACTTTGTAATTGGAATCCTGTGAGCATAAAGAGAGCAAATATAAGAAGGCTTGTTGCCCAGCTTTCCTGGACTCCAGACCTAAACAACATATGTCTGCACCCTCTTATGTTTTCTACCCTTTTGCCAGTAACTTGATCAAATATTTATAAATATAACTATTGATTAATTCATACGGCTCTGTAGAAGAAAGTATGAAAGAATTATAAATGCTCTTTGGCCTTGTCTAACATACCAAGTTTTAGCTGAATTGTTAAGATATTTTGGAGGGTTCTGAAATTATCCACAGATCCAGTAAAGTGGTAAATTTGTGTAAAAATTATAAAATAAAGTATAAACTGGCTATAAGGTAGATGAGATTAGTATCAAAATTAACAAATAAGCAGGAACTTGCTACAAGGAAGATGAAAATTGAATGTGTTTTGGTTTGGGGTTTTTTGGGGGGTGTGTTTATTTTTGGGTTTTTTGTTTGGTTGGTTGTGGGGTTTTGTTGTTGTTGTTGTTGTTTTTTGGTTTTTTAATGGACTGATGGTGAGGGTGAATTAGGCTAAGCCATAGCACAGTATTCATTAGTATCTTCCTTAGTGCTGGACAAAAGCATTAGAGGTATGTGGTGACTGAAGACATGGACCCCGATCTCAGCTGAGACAGAATCCCTTTATTGTTCTAATGAGCCCACTAAATGCTAACACAGGGAGTATCAGAGCAAATCAGCCTTAGGTTTGTGGCTTAAAATAATACCAACATTCATGCCTAGCCAGGTGCATACACAGCTCCTGCTTGTCCAGGATGTTTGGCAGTCACGAGCTTCTGCTTTCTTTCTATGCAAACAACCATGATGTTCAGCCAGCCTGATACACTTCAAAGCTAACAGTCTAAGGTGAATTGCACAAGCGAAGAGCAAGGGGGTCTGTGGAACATGCTGGTTCCGCACGACATGCGATATGAGCTGTACTGGTCAGATTGCCTCCCACAGAGGTACACTGATGAAATTTGCTTTTAATAAAAAAGTAATGAGACAGATTAGGATTAGGATGAAGTAGATGACCTGCAAATTGGAGTAGTGAGACGCTGATGAGATATTTACCATAATGCTGTACAACAAATCTGGTATTGGTGAAAGAAATATGAGATCAAACTGGAGTGGATGAAGAGAAAACTTCAAGAACTAATAAGGCAAACAAAAAATCAGTCTTAAAAATGAACCTTGGAAAGTTTGACAATTGTTTAATAAAATTTGAGAGAGGATATCAACACCTGATAATTACAAGAGTGAATAAAGATACAAAGGAAAATTAAGTCACATTAAGTCAAATGACATTTTTGACAGAAGAACAAAGATATGTAAGCATTAATAAATTGATTGAGTAATTAAAAGGTTTGCAGACTCAGCACCAATGTACTAGGATAGTCTTTCTATGGAAATAGTGGCAGTAAAAGGAAACTTCCTGAAACGTAGATTGCTTTTGTGAAATGATTAGATTATGTCTTTGCCTAAAATAGCAGAAATGGACTTTATGACACTAGATGTTTGTGTGTTCATTACAAAGATGAATATTGCTGAAATTGGTAATTTAACCTACAGAAAGCAAGTTGTAGATGGGAGCTTGCTATAGAAATTCCATGTAAAAGGAGAAAGATGTCTACTATCTGTTATCAATTCCAGAATTTTGTGAAAAATTTACTTTAGAAGTCTTACTTTACATGATGCTAAATAAACCTTGAAATTCACTTACTTTTTAAAAAGTTTCATTCAAATGTGGGAAACTAATTTTCTGAAACTACTCTGTTTTTGAAGATTTAGTCTTTTGAAAAACAGGCTTTTAAATACATAAGAAAAGGGTATTCTCGAGAATTCTGACATACAAAAAAAGCTTATGATTTATGGAAGTTGGGGTTTATGAGGCCATACTTTATCAGAATAAATGGTGGTCTTGTTCTTCTGTATTTTCCTAGTTCCTCAGGCTTAGAATGGAAAGAGTGAATACGTGAGATTGTCTGGCCATGGGAAGGAGAAGATGCCTGCTCCAAGGGTGCCAGTGCTGGCAGCAAGATCAATGGATCTCTTCTATTCCAGGAGACATGGAGGTCTATTTGTGGTTGGAGCTAGCTGACTAGATAAAATATAGATCAGTCTGCTATGAAAGTACCTCCCAGGAAGAAGACTGCCTGATGGCTTAGTTTGGTTTGAATGTATCACTTTGAGAGAAGCCTTTTCATGACATTAAAAATCAAAACCAATATTTTTCTGGTTTCCAGGTTTGGCTTGGAATTTTTTATCCCCTTCTTTGTCAATTCAGGTTGGCCATTACCTATTGCTACTTTTAACTGGAATTGTGGAAGCAAAATACTGAAACAGAAAAACCTTGAAATGTTTCCTTAAGCTTTAAAATAGGGCAGCTTGACTCAAATTTGTAGTGAGGGCTGCTTATGTATATGTAGCAGTATAAATAGCTCTTCAAATAGGTGTAAATTAGATATACTCATGTTTAAAGTTTCTTTATGTTGGCAAAGTGGAGTAAGATATTTTTATGGAAAAAAAAATAGTAAAGGCCAATACAAACAATGCACTTCACTATAGGGATTTTCACCAGAAAAAAAAAAGCTTGGCAGCTGAAAGAGGGATTGCACTGTCTTAAATTTAAGTGAATTCTGAAGCCAGTTAATTTACGCCACTGTAAATGAAGCTCACTGTGCACCATAGGTAAAATCAGTACCAAGTGAATAAACAGTCAAAGTTACACTGTCACCAAACTGTCTCTTACCCTATTTGTTAAGCCCTGACAACCCTGTGGTTAGGCTGGGCTGTCAGTGTTTGTATTCTGCTATTTTACTCCAGAGTGCCTAATGAGAATCCACTTAGGAAGCAGTTTAGTAGCCTTTATCTCCCTTCCACTGTAAGTTGTAGAAATACCATTGGTCTGCTTTGAGTTTGGGTGCTTGTAGTATACAGATGAGCCTTTTGGAATCTAAAAGATATGTAATGAAGCTTTCCTATTCCATCTTCATTTTACATGCAATTTTAAGAGTTTGGGGGTTTTTGACTAGTCATTTTTTCTTAAATGACCATGAAGAATTTTAACACACTCCTTGGTATGCTTCCTGTGGACTTTGTTGAAAAAAATTTCTACAGGTGGGTACTATTTGTAGAATTCTTCTTTGATATATGTCAGATATTTTACTTTTCCTAGTGTGCTATGTGTATTTTGCAAAGTAGATGTATTTTTATCAAATTCAGTGTAAAAGTCACTTGTAACACAAACTGTGCATAAGACTTAAAAACTAAATTCAATGATGGAATTTGTTTGTTTGTTTGTTTGTTTTATGGTATATTGATTTTGTTAAAAAAAAATAAAATAGTAAGACTGCAGATCAATTACTTACTTTTCCATTTCAGTTTCAGGAATAGATTGAAGAAACCATGGCCAATCAACGGGATTACATTAGCAGACCTATTTGCCATGGAATTTCTGTTCCTGAAAATAAAATCAATTCCTTAGTGGCTGAAGGTCATGGACAACAAATTCTAAAAGTACTACAAAAGTTCAGAGAACAAAATATATTTTTTGACTTTAAAATTCTTGTGAAAGATGAAATAATTCCTTGTCATCGTTGTGTACTGGCAGCGTGCAGTGATTTTTTCAGGTAAACCTAATTTTGGTATGAGTTTGCAGGAAATGGTTTGTAAGTTTTCTGGGAGGGAATGTAATTACAAAATTAAAAATTCATTATAATTTAACATATGTCTGCAGAGTTTTGAGCAAAGCATTCAAACATTATATTAAGGGTAGACAAAAAAACCCCCAAACATATGCCAAACCATACCTGAAATACATCTGTTTTTATTTTCAAAGTGACATGAGGACTCTGAATTTCAGGTTCAGACAGCAGTCTATACTCTGAAATATAAATGTCAAACCATAAGTGTGTGGCTCTGCTGTTAGGTTGAATTGACAGAAGTTGTGTATCTTTAAGACTTAGATGTTGCTTGTATCTGTTCTTGAAGGTCCTCAAGGGTATTGTTTGACTTTGTATGCAACCGTCTATGTACTTTGACACATTTATATTGTGAAACATAAAAAGTTGATTACAAATACATCTTGCATTGAGCAATTGTGGATAAATTGTACATGTTTTTGGAATAGGGATGGATTTTGCTTGTCTAAGATGAGTGGTCAGAGTTAGTCTTCATAGGTATTTAAACAGATATATTTTTTCTGAACTACAGATTTCAGCCTTTCAGTATGAAATGGATCTGTGATCTTCCTTCTGGTGCTTAAAGCCATATATTCTTAAGGGCCAGACAGATCATTTACGTACAGGATATTATTTTATGAAGAACCTTGCTACCCTTTTTATTAGTAAGGGTCAAACCTGCAATTCCACACTGAAAGTCTCTTTCTAAATACAGTCCTTACTAAAACACAAAGCTGAGACACTCTAACAATGAAAAAATGCACTCCTGGAAATGAGTTAATTACTTTGATTCACTTGCTCAAACATAAGTTACAAGTGTTATTTTTCAAATGGCCTGCAACATCCTGTTGTCTGTGAGAGTCTGCCATTTACGACAGAAGATCTAGGCTAGACATATTCTTAGGACTACTGAAAAAAAAGAAGAAATGCAGATGAAATTTCTTTGTAGCAGCAGATTTGTTTTTTCCTGACATTGATAACTACTTGCATTTCAAGTGTTCACTGCTTGACAGCACAGAGATGCTGTGGTAGAAAGGAATATGAAAATGAAATAGCTTCTGGTGGTAATTTTTAGAACTGAAGTTAAGCACCTGGTAACATGTCCTTTTCAATACCTACAGGCTCTTCATGTTAAAATTTGCCAAGGAGAGACCTCTCCCTGCGTGTAACAGTTGATAACAGCAGCCATCAAAGTCATAAGTTGTCCTGGAGTGAAGGACCCATTTATTATCTTCAGAGAATAAAAAGTACCTAGGTCCGCTAGATAAATTTTAAAATTAAATGCCTTTTGTCTTCCTTGGTCTTTGGGCTTCTCTTAGTTTTGGTTTCACTATGTAAACACCCCCAAGATTCAAAAACATTTTGTTACCTACTCATTAGCTTTCAGAATCAAAGCCTTCGCCTAGACTGCTCTCCTTCTACTAGTATTGTTCAGTTGCTATTTTACTCTCTAATTAGAGATTTGTATCTTGGACTTAATGAGGAAAGGATTTTAAGGATCATCATTTAGCATGCAAAAAGGTCTTTGGGATACAAGTGTCTTACTGTAATTTTATGTTCTTGTTCAGGAGGTCACACAAGTTCCTACTTTACCTAATATTCACTTCCCGAAGAGTATCCTATACACAGTGATTTTTTAATTTTTTTTTTTTTCCTCTTTGGCTTCATAGAACTATGGGATTTTAAAAATCCCATATGACCTAGATAGTAATTTTATAACTGAACTATGAAAAAAAAAAAAAGAATTATTTTATGTTGCCATGTTTGTGTGAAATAGTTAAATGTTATTATATATTTAGTAATAAAGTAGTAAAAGTTGTAATAAAATTTGGACAGATCTACTGATCAGTAGTTTGTTCCACAGTTTCAAACATCATCTTTGTATTCAGTCACAATCTACTTGCTGCGCAAGTTTTATTGTGTCATGCATTCCTATGTCAAAACCTTTTTTTCTGACATCTGCCTATACCCATACTTCGATCTGTAAACTCTAATGCAGGAATTAAGTTTCCTCATGTTTTTTTCTCCTCTTTCATCTCTCACCTAGTTTTATTACTGAGGATTTCAATTAATCCCTCATCCCTCCTGCCATTTGCTCAGCCTGCACTTTGGAAGGCCTTTTTTTTGCTTAATTTTCTGTATTCATTCACAGTGCATGACCTAAGTCATGGGGCTTTTTTATGGTATATCTTTTAAATAAAGCTTTCTTTCTCAAGCTGTTGAAACTGATGCTGCCCCAAACAATTTCACATTTTCTCTCACACTGAGAACTGCAGAATTCATCATGCTCTGTGAAAATCCATAGAAAAAATAGGTGCTACTATAATTTTTATGAGCCATCACTTTGAATATGTTCTTATTATCACTCCTTTTTTCTTCAACCATATCAAGCAAATGCATAGTTCTTACAAGAACTGCCACTTTTTGGCCTTATACAGCCTGCCCACTTTATACACACCTCTGATTGCCTCCTTCCTTTCACATCAGTGTTCTCTGCTGTTTGCTAGAACATTAATTTGTGTGTGTATCTTCTATATTTTATTCACAGAGCCATGTTTGAAGTTAATATGAAAGAACGAGATGATGGCAATGTTACTATTAGTAATCTATCGCCCAAGGCAGTGAAAGCTTTTCTTGATTACGCTTACACAGGAAAAACAGAGATAACAAATGATAATGTGGAAATGCTCTTCCAACTGTCGTCATTTCTTCAAGTTTCACACCTTTCTAAAGCTTGCAGTGACTTTCTAATAAAAAGTATTGATCTTGTCAATTGCTTACAGTTGCTTTCTCTATCAGAAAGTTATGGTTCCATCCGCTTATTTGATCATGCGCTAGATTTTGTACAGCACCACTTTTCTTTGCTGCTCAGATCAAGTGATTTTTTGGAGATGAATTTTGAGATACTACAAAAATGTCTTGAAGCTGATGAACTAGATGTTCCTGAGGAAGAATCAGTGTTGAAAGCTGTCCTTCAGTGGACCAAACACAGCTTAGAAACACGACAGAAATATCTGCCTAATTTGATTAAAAAAGTGAGACTACACCAGTTACCTGAAAAGACTTTACAGGACTTTCTACATTCTGAAGAACACTTACTTAACAATGCTAATTGCTCAGTAATAATCAATGATGCAGTTAAAAGTGTGCAAAACTTCAGTGGACTGTTTCCAGATGCACGTCCTTCGACAACAGAGAAATATATATTTGTGCATAAAACTGATGAAGATGGAGAAAACAGACATACATTCTGCTACAACATCAAAACAGATAAATGGAAAGAACTACCACATACGCACATGATTGATCTTCCAGGGTCAAGTTTATCTAGCTATGGAGAAAAAATATTTATAACTGGGGGATGCAAAGGGAATTGTTATAGGACTGTCAGGCTTCATATTGCTGAACCATTTCACGATGCCACTGACCAAACCTGGTGCTACTGTCCAGTCCGCAACGAATTCTCCATAGTGTCAGCGATGAAAAAACCAAGGACAATGCACACATCTGTTGTAACCTTAAATCAGCTGTTTGTAATAGGTGGAAAGACCAGAGGAGCTCAAGAAACCCGAAGTCTTTTGGATGTAGAATCCTATAATCCTCTTTCCAAAGACTGGAAATCTGTAAGCCAATTACCAAGAGGTATATACTATCCAGAAGCAAGTGCATGTCAGAATATAATTTATGTCCTTGGCTCAGAAGTAGAGATTACTGATGCCTTTAATCCATCACTCGACTGTTTCTTCAAGTATAATGCTATGACTGATCAGTGGTCTGAGCTCGTAGCAGAATTTGGGCAGTTTTTCCATGCAACTCTAATCAAAGCTGTTCCAGTGAACTGTACATTGTACATCTGTGATCTCTCCACCTACAAGGTGTACAGTTTTTGCCCAGAAACCTGTATTTGGAAAGGGGAAGGATCTTTTGAATGTGCTGGCTTTAATGCAGGGGCAGTTGGGACAGAAGATAAAATTTATATTCTAGGTGGTGATTATGCTCCAGAAGAAATTACAGATGAAGTTCAAGTCTACCACAGTAGTAGGTCTGAGTGGGAAGAAGTTTCACCAATGCCGAGAGCCTTAACTGAGTTTTACTGTCAGGTCATTCAGTTTAATAAATACAGGGACCCCTGGTCATCTGTACTGACAATTTGCTCTGGAGAATTTTGAAACTCCTAAGGCAAAAGAATCTATTTAAATGCACAAGTTTTAGAACATTTTTAGGTATTAATTTACAGTTGGAAAAATATGTACTGTTTTGTTTAAATCTTCAGTTTAAATTGTATGCTGTAGAATTACTTTTGGAAGAGTCCATTAAATTGTCATTCATGCTAGTCATTATATAGAAAGTATTACTTAATTTTATATGCAAGTCTTCTCTGTAATTATCTGGATAATTTTCAAAATGATACTACTTTTCAAAAAGGTGTAGTCATGAGGAATTCACTGTGTAATGTGTGCCATTATTTCCATAATATTCACAGTTGTCCCAGTAGATAAATTGCTGAGTGAGAAAACTGACTGTAATACTGTTTTCCCTATGTAACTGAAATTTAAATGAAATCCGCATTATTGTTGGTTTATTTAGGCTTTTTATATTCATAAACCTGCAAGAGGAATTAATTGTCAGCTTTAACTTCCTAGAATGACCTTAGCAAGGGCAAGAGCCAAAGTGACCTTCACAGCATTACAACCAGGTATCTAACTTGAAGAGACTGATAATTCCTATCATGTTACTTCAACTCTTCAGTTTTACCAGTTTTTCTCCATCCTTGTGCCTTAGTAGTAGCTGAACTTTCTAGTTCCATCCCATTAACCATGGCAAGACAAAACTTTGATAACATATTGCAGAGTGGGCATGATTTCTGCAGGATGGATGATTCATGTGGTATCTTTGTTTCAGTCATGCTGTTAACTAAAGAAAAAACACTTCAGGATGTTTTCTAACAGAAGTCTTCCATCTCTGAAGTCTCCAGTGCTGCCTACTAAGCAGCCACTAGGTTTCTTACAGCAGCAAGCTGTAAAATAAATTTTAGTTGTTGCTTCGGTAAACTATGGAAAAGTTCATATCTTGTCATACATCCAAGTTACAAAAATAAATCCCTATATTTAAAGTAAAAGTAAACAGTATTTCTGAGATGAATTTTTTTTTTTTTTTTTTTTTTTTACTTCAGTTTTGCTTTTAAACAAATTAAAAAACTTTATTGTGTACTTCATGGTAATTTTAAGTGTTAAAATATTACATGGCAAATGCTACACAATATATTGCTGGATAAACTTTCAGTAATTATCTATTATAATGTTAGAATTGTAACAGACTTGTAGTAATAATAATAGTCTAGGCATACATTGTGAAGTAATTTTGATCTTACGCATTCAAAGTGGAACCTGCATCTGACAGGACACTGAAATTAACTAGGTTTCATAAATTCATTTGTAATGATGTACAGACTGAGAATTTTCTTTCTTGCCATCTATTTGTATAAGATAGTTGGGAGCCCTTACGTTCCATATAAGTATCATTCAGGCAGTTCATTTAAGCAGTTGTCTTATGCCAGACAGATGGTTCTAAAGATCTAAGCACATCTTTTTCCAAGCAGTTCAAAAATGAAAAAAATTAGTGAGGCATCTATAACATCTCTCATATGGCTTGCGATGACCACAATAAGTTCATTATGAGATCATTACTGCATGTACTTTTTGCAAAACTCAAGCTCAGTATTAATGATTAAATCTTAAATAGTTTTTTAAACAGCACACAATGGAATGTTCCAATTCTGTGATCAACTCTAGAATTTATCGTCAGATACCTTCATAAATTTAGATAGCATTCATTATAAATATTTTCATAGGGATGTAAATGAAAATTATGCTCATTTGGAGAAAATATTAATAAAGTGGAACCCTTCCACTCAATAATTTATTTGTATTAAGATTCATGTCAGTTCTGCAGAAGTAAATAGCTTGTTGTTACAATATTTCAGGCAACTTCCACATTTATTTTGCTCTTTTCATAGGCAGTCTCCAAATCATATTATAACTACACTTAGGTAACCTTTTACAGTCACCATACAGTAATGCGAGCATTTTTATATTGGAACACAACTAGTTTTTTTAGTGCAAAGCAAATGTATTGACTAGTTTAGGAGAGATGGAGAGTTTTATTCCTGCTTACTGAAACAGTAGGAGAAACATAGACATGTAAGAAAATAGTAGTTTTAGCATTAATAAAGCTACTCGATATGGCATAGAGACTTCATTAATCATTAATTGTTGCAACTTGTCATTTCATTGGAATATAAGGCCGAATTCTCCTTTACTTGTGTTTTTGTGTTGGTTTTATACCTGAGTAATATGAGTATGCAATTTATGCAATGAGAAAAGTAACATATTATGCCCATAGTACATGGGTATAAATAGCTATGCAAATTGAAAGAGACTGGAAAATTGTGAGGTTTTCTTTAATTGCCAGTGTCATGTCCAAATTGCTGGGTCAGATAAACAGTGAGTGATCAATTGGTAATTTTGGTGATGCTCTTTCCTCTGAGTTTTTCCTTATAGCAAATTTTTTGGGACAGTCTTCCATCCAGCTGCTTGCTCTATGTATAAGCCTCTGGCATATGACATCAGACAAATCAATGAAGTATGTGACAAATTACTTATTAGTAGGTTTTATAGTAAAAACTGAATGAAGCTTAATTTGCAAAATAGACATGCTTCTCTAATATACTATGCTACATTTGCACAGGAACTAATGTCAGTTCCCAGTTTGACAAATCATTCATGGATTTCAAATGGAGTTGAGCTCTCTCACTTGGTGATCAGGAAATAATCATAGAATGGTAGGGGTTGGAAGGGACCTCTGGAGATCATTGAGTCCAACCCCCCTGCCAATGCAGGAATACCTAGGGCAGGCCACACAGGAACAAATCCAGGCAAGTCTTGAATATCTCCAGAGAAGGAGACTCCGCATCATCTCTGGGCAGCCTCTTCCAGGCTCTGTCACTCTCACAGTGAAGAAGTTTTTCCTCATGTGAGGTGGAACTTCCTGTGTTTCACCTTGCTACCATTACCTCTTCTCCTATCACAGGGCACCACTGAGAAGAGACTGGACCCTTCTACTTGACACCCACCCTTCAGATATTTATAAACATTAATAAGATCCCCTCTCAGTCTTCTCTTTTTCAGGCTAAATAGCCCCTGGTCTCTCAGCCTTTCTTCATAAGAGGGATGTTCCAGTCCCTTCAGCATTTTTGTAGTTCTCTGTTGGACTCTCTCTAGTATTTCCCTGTCCCTCCTGAACCGGGGAGACCAGAACTGAACACAATACTCCAAATGTGGTCTCACTAGTGCAGAGTAGAGGGGGAGGAGAACCTGCTGGCCACACTCTTCTTTATGCACCTCAGAATACCATTGGCCTCTTGGCCAATGGGCACATTGCTGTTCCATGGATAACTTATTGTCCACCAGGATGCCAAGGTCCCTCTCCATGGGGCTGCCTTCCAGTGGGTCTACCCCTAACCTGTACCAGTACATGGAGTTGTTCCTTCCCATGTGTAGGACTCTACACTTATCCTTGTTGAACTTCATTAGGTTTTCCTCTGTCCAGCTCTCCAGATCTTACTGGATGGCAGCACAGCCTTCTGGTTTATCAGCCACTCTTCCCAGTTTAGTATCATCAGCAAACTTACTGAGGGTACACTCTATCCCTTCATCCAGGTCATTGATGAAGATACTGAATAAGACTGGACCCAGTACTTATCTCTGGGGAACACCACTACTTACAGGTCACCAGCTGGACTCCGCACCACTGATCACAACCCTTGGAGCTCTGTTGTTCAGACAGTTCTCAACACATGTCACTGTCTGCTCTTCTGACCCACACTTCCTGAGCTTATCTATGAGGATGTTATGGAAGGCAGTATCAAAAGCCTTGCTGAAGTCAAGGTAGACAACATCCACTGCTCTCCCTGCATCTACCATTCAGTCACACCATCATAGAAGGCTATCAGATTAGTCAGACATGACTTCCCTTTAGTGAATCCATGTTGGCTACCATTGATAAACTTCTTTTCTTCCATGCACTGAGATCTCCAGAATGAGATGCTCTATTACCTTTCCAGGGATGGAGATGAGGCTGACTGGTCTGTAATTACCAGGGTCTTCCTTCTTGCCATTTTGAAGACTGGAGTGACACTGGCTTTCCTCCAGTCCTCAGGCACCTCACCTGATCTCCATGTTCTTTCAAAAATGATGGAGAGTGGTAGAACAACATCAGCCAGTTCCCTCAGCATTCGTGGGTGTAGCCCATCAAGGCCCATGGATTTGTGTGTGTTCAGTTTATGCAGTTGATTTCTGACCAAATCCTCATCAAGCAGTGGAGAGACTTCCTCCTTCCAGGCTTTTACTCTTACTTCCAGGGTCTGAGATTCCTGAGGGCTGGTCTAGGCAGTGAAGACTGAAGCAAGGAAGTCATTCAGTAACTCCGCCTTCTCTGCATCCTCTGTCACCAGGGCTCTTGCACCATTCATCAGTAGGCCCACATTTTCCCTAGTCTTCCTTTTACCATTGATGTATTTTAAGACAGCCCTTCTTGTTCTCCTTTACTTCCTTTGCCAGAGTTAATTCCAAGAGGGCCTTGGCCTGCCTTTTTGCAACTCTAAAAACACTGACAATGTTCCTAGATTTCTCCCAAGAGACCATTCCCTTTTTCCACATGCTGTGAACCTAATTTTTCCCCTTGAGTTTTATTTATCAGCACCTTGCTCATCCATGCTGGTCTCTTGCCTCCTTTACTTGACTTTTTACTCAGAGGAATGCACCTGTCTTGAGCTTGGAGGAAGTAATGTTTGAATATCAACCAGCTCTCTTAGGCCCCCTTACCTTCTAGAGTCTTAGCCCAAGGGATTCCTCCAAGTAGGTCCAGGGTTGCAGTCTTACTTATTGCCTTGCTTCTTCCTTGTATGATACTAAACTGTACCATGTCATCATCACTATTACCAAGGCTGTCCCCAACCTTCACATCCCCTACTAGACCTTCTTTGTTCATTAATACAGGGTCCAGCAGTACTCCCTTCCTTGTTGGCACTTCCAACACCTGCATCAGGAAGTTATCACTGAGGCATTGCAAGAGCCTTCTGGACTGAGTATGCCTCGCTGTGTAACCTTTCCAATAAATATCAGGGTGATTGAAGTCACCCGTGACTACCAGGGCATGTGATTTTGAGGCTACTTCCAGCTGCCTGTAGAAGGTCTCGTCAACATCTTCTTCCTGGTTTGGTGGTCTATAGTAGTCACCCACCACAGTTTCTCCTATATTTGTGTGCCCCTTAATTCTCACCCATAAGCTTTCAACATATTCTTCACCTTACCCTGGAAGAACTCAATGCATTCCAGTTGCTCACAAACATAAAGAACAAGTCCACCACCTCATCTTGCCATTCTGTCTTTCCTAAAAAGTACATAACTGTCCCTGACAACATTCCAGTCATGTGCGCTATCCCACCATGTCTCAGAAATTGCAATGAGATCATGGCCCTGTGACTGAACATAGATCTCCAGTTCCTCCTGCTTATTCCCCATGCTGCGTGCATTGGTGTATAAGCATTTCAGAGAGGAGGTCGAGTGTTTAGTTTTTGTCCTTGGAGGGTGGAAGACCTTCTGGTTCTCCAAAACGTCAGCACGCTGCCCTACAAGTGCTGGTATATGACACTCATGGCCACCTCTAGCTAGTCTGGATACATCCCCCTCCTCCTTCATATCTAGGTGAAAGCCCTGTCAGTCAGCCCTGCAATCTCTTGTGCAAGGACTCTCTTCCCCCTTTAAGGAAGCTGTTTCCCATTAGGTGTCAGCAAACCTGGTGCTGTGTAGGCCGTCCCATTGCCAAAAAAGCCAAAATTGTTATGGTGACAGCAGCTACAGAGCCATGTAATAATAGCCTGAATTTGCCTGTTCACTCTAATATTGCTGCCTGCCACTGGAATGAGAGAGGAAAAGATAATTTGTGCCCCAGAATCCCTCACCAGTCATCCCAAGGTTCTAAAGTCTCTTTTGATTGTTTTTACATTACTAGTCTCACTGTGCTCACCACCTACATGGAAGACCAGCAGTGGATAATAATCCAAGGCTTGTACCAAGCTAGGAAGCTTCCTAGTGACATCCTTAACCTGGGCTCCAGGGAGATAGCAGAGAAGGGGTCTGCCCAGCACATTGGACCCTCTGTTCCTCTCAGAAGGGAGTCACCTACAACTGTAACCCTTCTTTTTTTCTTGTAAGCCTTTTTCAGTAACCCTTTCTGATGGCAGACAAATCTCAGGTGTAGGTTGCTCATTGGCTGTATCCTCATTTGGCTGGACTTTCTCAACCAGGGCCTCATATCTGTTCCTCAGTGGCACTGGGGCAGGGGAGAGAGGTGGACAAGGAGGGAGTTCGCCTGTTGCCACAATGATGAACTTGACTCCATTCACTTCCCCTGAGACTACTGCCTCTGGTCTGCCAGGGGCAGGGTACAGGGTCTCGCTGATCCTGGGTACTTTCTGACGGTCGTTCCCATTTCTGTTTGAGGCCTGGCTCCACCAGTCTATCTCCTTTCGGCCTACCTGATGCTCCTCAGCCTTTCAACTTCCTCTTGTAACTCTGCTACGTGGCAGAGGAGATCATCTGCCTGTTCACATTGCACTCAGCAGTTCCCATCACTGTCATTTGTTGCCAGTGCCAGGCTGTGACATTCCTTACAGCCCGTGACCTGGACTGCTGTGTGTTTCTGCAGGCACTCTGCCTGAGTTCCCACATCCACCCTGGCAAGTGCTGAGCGTGTGACCTGACGGGTGGAGACCATGGCTGAGATTTTCCTAAAGACTGGTCTCCCCTGTTGAGCCAGCAAAGCCACTGTTTTCCCTGCATGCCCTGCTACCAGCACGTGCTCTCTGAAAGCTAGTGAAAGCCACTGCCTCCCTGTTCATGCTCTTGAGTGTAGCTTCTGGTTTCACTGCATTTAAATCTCCCACTGTTGTCAGTTATTTTATACCATTACAGAAAAGTTATTATGAAATGGTACTAACTTTACTCAGTTATGTAGGTAAGCCTGTATGACAACTCTCAGAGAGGGAAAAAGGTAATTTGCCACAATTCCACATACAGGGAATTAAATCTGATAGCAGAACTGAGTCCTGAAGCAGCTTATTAGAAAGGCATGATTAAAAACAAGGCTTTATGATAGAATTAAAGGCCTGTGTGCCACATCCTGCGATTAATCACTAATGATGTAAGAAATCACAGCAAAGTCAACTACACTACTCAGAAGAATATGGATTACTTGCATGAGTAACTGCTGTAGGTCTGGATCAAATAGATTTTTCAGTCTCCTTTGTGCAGCTGTTAGGCAATTTAAAAGAAGTCACAAAACTAGTGCAAAGTGAGTTTTTCTGCATCTTTTCTGACTTTTCAAAGCTCAAAGTACTTTACAGAAAAGTACCTTCCTCTAAAATAGTCAATGACTACATCAATGATTACCTTATGTTCTCACTGAAATAAACTAAGATGTTTAAAACATACAATTTGCATGTGAAAATATAATGTACTATTTGCACTTAAACAATGTAACCAAAACATTTCTAATAGTATTCTATTATATGTCACAGAACACATCACAAGCATGACCAGTGTAATATACATGAAGATAATATATATTGTATGTGGGATTTTAATATCCAGTAACAATTATATTGGATAATCTTAATTTTTAAAGAACGCTATCAAAACATTATCGCACTTTGGTAATGTTATCACACTGGTTTAGTTGTTATAATAAATAGCAATTATCCAGGTGTTTATATTGATTATGTTTGCACAGACCTCACTGATTATTATTTATGTACTAATGAATTTATTTTCTATATTCTAAATAGATTTATAGTAAGTCAATTTACTGCGGTTAAAAATTCCTTATATTCACAAAATGGAGTAGATTTACTAGGTCAGATTTATTTATGGTATTACTCCATGAAGAAAGCTGTATACCTCCTCTGATTAGCAGTAGGTAAGCCACGGGATATAGAATGTGCTTGTCTGCAGTTAGTAATGTGGTCTTATTTTAGATGTTTCTGTTTGTAGGTGACCAATAGGAGGCAGCATAAGATGTGTTTTAGTTAAACCAGACTAAAACCAGGGATACATTGGGCAATATTTATACCTGAACATTATGCTCAATTTACCTTTTTTGTTTTTCCCTTCTAACATCCAATAAAGCATAGAGAACAGTAACATTTTGCTGCTGCCTGGGCTCTGCTGATATGTGGAAAGTATGATACATGTTTGCCAAGATGTTAATTCTTTTGTGAAATAAATGCACCAAGGAACTGAATCCTTCTCAGGTCTGATTTTTTTCAGTGAGTTTCAGAATACAGCGAATCTATAATGTTTCTAATGAGGTTAACTACCTTTTTTTTTTTTTTTTTTCCTTCAACTGGAGACCATTCTAAGTGTTAGATCATAACCAAGAATGAAGTTATCTATAACCCCCACTGCAATGAGAGGTTTGTTGTTTTTTTTATTATCCTTGGTCATTCTATTTGTATATCCATTGTATATCAATTTGCTGCTCCCATGCTAAATCTAATTTAATCTGCTGAAAAGTTACAAGTTTATAATTGTAAAATACTCATTTGAAGCAGTATCATTTTTATTGGATCCATCTAGATCAGATAGATACATAGGTGTTTTGTAACAGTTTAAGTATTGCAAGTGATTAGTTAATTGACTGAAATCGGTGTCCATACTACTTAGAAGTGGCTTTAATTAAAAGGACATATAAACTACTTAGTCTAGAATTCATGTACAAAGGTTGCCAAAATGGTATTAACACAAAGTGAGGGAGCCCTGTGTCATCCTGTATTCTTCCAGAACTTTCGTATTTTGTGACCTTCAAACCTCTATATAGAGTTACAGCAATAAAAATTAACCTTCCAACACTCCAAGGCCTTTGCCCCACAGCTAGGAAAAGCCATTTGGAGACACATACGAAGCATTCCAACAGCGTTCACAATGTTAAAAGCTTACATAGAGCAATAATGGGATTCACAGGCCAAATTTGAGAGCTGTAGTCGTGTAACCCTCTGCAAAATCGGAAGAAAAATGCATACAGATGTTCTACAGATCCAGGGAATTCACCATGGGCTTGCACAGTTTGTATCTCAAGTTGACCGTATGGTGGTATTTTCTTATTGTCATCAAAAGCAAGGCAGCAGAGTGTGGCTTTAACGACTAAAATACACAAATTACACTAATTATGTATATTACCCATAAATTACACATAGCTCCTAACAAAGGAGGTCCAAGGACTTTTATTAGAGGAAGCTGGTATATACCAAGATTTTTCACCTGTCATCAATAGCCTCTGTAAAAATGGAGTAACAATAGGGGGAGAAAATAGAGCTACTTACTTACAATTATGTGCACAGCTACCCTAGGAAATTGTGTGCTTCCCAATTCAAATTATTCTAATGGACACTAATCATATTTACTGGTTTTGTGCTTTACAATAAGAGATGGATACTCAATGAAGTGTAATTAGCACTAATTATTTTTGCCGACCAGCAGAAGTTCAAATTGTTAATGACTTTCACTCTCTATAATTTTCCACCTATTTGCACCCGAATCTAGTTTGAACTAGCTTGCAAGACCTTTAGGGCACACTTGCATCTTATTTCTGAACACTGTCAAAATACTGGCTATAATGTAAATTTTAGTTCATACATACACTTTAGTAAGAAAAAATCCCCATATAATATAACACCAGCAATGCAGCATAGTTGTTACCCTAGTCCTTACTATTTTTCTTCTTAAAATGTTTATGATATTTGATACACAACAGGCAAGTATGACAGCAAAACTATTATAACCTCTAAGATGATAAAGTCTTAGCCTTTCCATGTTTAGTTTCTATGAATATTTTCAGGAAGTTGACTGACAGAATTTTTCACTGAAACTGAAAAATATAATTTTAAAGGAGATTTGTAGCTTCATTATCACAATAATGACCATGAGAAGCTATACCGATCAAATAAACTATCTGTCCAGAGAAAATGCGTAAGTCCAAACACTGAATACAGCCCAGAACTCTGATTTTAAAGGATTGTGCAAGTAATTGTTAATAAATATACAAAGTAATATGCACATGCATCAGGTTAGACAGAATTGAGGTAACAAACCATCAGAAAAAATTCAGATTATCCACCAAGCCTTCAGCCTGTACGCTACCAAGGCAACAGGATGGGATACAATACAAAGAGCAAGTGCTGGTTGATTCATGTGCGGCTAAAGAGGCAAAACCAGAAGAGCTCAAGAATTGAAAACTGCACAAAAGTGGACTTGCAGATTCAGTTACATTAATGGCATGACAGCTTACATAAAGAACACTTCCCAAAATATCTTTTTTCTTAATGTGGTATCTCCACAAATGCTACTTTAGTACTTTAATCACAAACCCTACAATCACCCGGTTTAGGAAGAAATGCGAACTGCTGTGCGTTAGCTCTTCCCTCAGCTGGCTCCGGCGGCCGTGGAAAGGCCCACGGCGTAAACCCGCCTCTGAACCGGCGGTCACCCAGAGCATGAGAAGACGAGGCTCGCTCCCTCCCCCCTTCCAGCGACCTGCCGCCCACCCTCTCCCCCCATCCCCAGGCGCCCTGCCTCCCTCACAGGCAGGGCGGCAGCGCCAGAACCGCCCCGTCTGGCGCCTCCATAAATTGGCGAGATACCCGCCGCCGGAAGCTCATTGAGGGGAGAGGCTGGCTTTGACAGTCATGAGCCAATCACTGACAGGGATCGAGAAGACAAACAGAGGATTTAGCCAATGGTCGCGCATAGCGGCAGCCCTCTGGGAGAGGAGTTGCCGCGCTCCAAGCGTATGTGGGGAGTTACAGCCCCCTTGGCGCGTCAGGGAGGTGAGGGGGCGGAGCGGAAGAGAAGTAGTGGACGTAGGTCGCCAATAGTCGTACGGGAAGGACTGATAGGCACGGAGGTCATCCAATGGGACAGCGGTGACTGTTAAAGGGCCGGCGACCCCGAGGGGAGAGTTGGGCGCAGGTGAGTAGTTCGCGCGGCTCCCCGGGGACCCGAGTGGGGTGTGGAGAGAAACGGTCCCGGCCCGCGGTGGGGCTGAGGCAGCTGCTTCCTGCTGGAGGGCTGCTGCCCGCGCCGGGTGCAGGCAACCCCCGGCCCCTTTGTGGGGGGAGAGCGGTGGAGCTTCGCCGCAGTCGGACCCTGAGGATGGTGAGGCGGGTGCTCGCTGCCCTGCTTGGCGGCCCCGCGGGCAGGCCCTCCTCCTCCTCCTCCTTCTCCTCCTCCTCCTCTTGGGAGAGGCGGAAGATCCCGCCAGCCTGCTCGCGGGTCACTTGCCGGGGTCGGGGGGCCCTGGCTTGCGGTAGGGGTGGGAGATGCGGGACCATCTGCTCCCCAGGGCTTAAAAGGGGAGGGAGACCCGCGGCCGCGCCCGGGGCGCGGCCGCCCTTGTGGAGCGGTCCCGACGGGCCTCGGGCGGGCCCGTGCTGGCCAGAGCAGCCGGCCATGCCCCTGCTTTTCTTTGTTGCCTTCCGTGGCCTCCCCGCAGCGCCCCGTGCGGCTCCCCGGCCCCGCTGTCTGGCGACGCGGTCGCGGGCTGGCAGGGCCGCCTTGGACGGGGGGGCTGCGCCTGCTTTTAGCCCTCCAGAATGCGCGCCCCGTTCGGAAGGGAGGTGCTCTCCCTCCTCTTCGTATCAGAGGAAAGGGAACTTCGATTGATGCATCTGGGGATTCAACCGGCAGAATCCGCAGGTGCTTTCCAGCCTAGGTACCTCCTCTCTGCTTCGTTAAACTAGCCTTTTAGGTGTTGCTGGTTCCCTTCAGTGCTTGCCTAAGGTCATTGCAGAGAGGACTGTCGGTGACATGTTGAGCAGCACCCAGCTCCCCTGTACTAAAGCCTCTCTTAATATAAAAGTATAAGTTGTTCCAAGCCAGGGTAGCTTTAAGAAATACTTTAAAATAAAGTTTATAAAAAGTTTGGTGTCATCATGCTTACATGTTGGGTGTGAAAGAATATTGCTTGATATGGAAAACTGTGAAAGCAAGCCACATACTTACAGTCAGTAGTGTGTAGGAGTTGGATGAAGAATGTTCTCTAAACTATTATGTGCATTATCCCCCCAAAAGGGGAGTTTGTGTAATGTGCTGTTGTGTTTGTTTTAACCAAACTCAGAAAAATAACAGCAGAAAAAAGTACTTAGTAATTTAACAATCTTATATAACTAAGGAGAGTTAAGGATTAAGCCCCATTAGTCAATAGCAATTGCATACATAATCTGGAAGACATTTGCTTCAGGTGGACGAAAAGTCTATATTAGATTAATAGTGAATAAACATAACAGCTTGAAACTGTCAGCACTGTATAGGGACTCATTGGCCTACTTGGTTTAAAGCCTTTTAGACTTATTTGAAGTGGTGGGTAACATGGTACAAAAGAAAGTTCAAAATAAATCCTAAATTGGACCATTACTAAGCGGTCTGTGACCAAGAACTGGGTTTTATTTTTGTGTCTGCTTTCAAGGTTATTTTGTTTTATTTTTGTAATATGGTCTATGATATATTCATCACTGCATTAATAGTCTCCTCTTTCTTCCACTCAAACTTTCTACACTCTGTACAGAATTGCACACCACCTGTCAGGTGTATTATGGGGTTTAGCTTTCTTTTCAGCATCAGGCCCAGGAGCAGCTATTGCTGAGGGTAGAGGGCTGGATGAACTTTGAACCAGTTATTACATCTGACATGAGGAGTTTTGCAATGTGAGAGGCATAGAGGAGGCTTTACCAGTGAGCGTGTAGTGACTCCTAAATCTGTTTGCTGTTAAAGCATCTCCTATGTTTGAACTAGTAGTTATTTTCAGATGTTCAGCAGAATTGGTTCAGGGTTGGGGTTTTTTTTTTGTGATTAAGATGTCAGAAGAGCCTCTGCCTCCAAAATGTAACAGCTTTTCATATTAACCTATTTGTTGGGGTTTTTATTTGTTTGGGGTTTTTTTGGATGAAAATATTTCCGAGACACATTTTAAGTGAGACACTTCCAGTCCCCTAAACATTTATTGGTTTTGAAGTAATGACAAAACAATTTTACCTTCTTTTGGAAATAATGGGCATTTAAAGTGCAATGTGTATGTCAAATTTCAGCCTTAAGCAAATTTTGACTTGCAATACTTGTAAGAGTTGAAGGAAAATAGATGTATTTTTGTAATGGAAATATTAATCCTAACAGTTTGTGACATGGGTATATGAATGGAATTATAATTCATATGAGATTTGAGAAAGTATCTATGGCTACTTTATATTCAGAGTTTAACAAAAATGTCTTTCTTCTATCAAATGAACAGTGAGTTCAAAATATGCATTCCTTAAGTGGTAACTTAGGAGTGAAGCTCGTTAAATGAAATATACAGTGTATACTGTGGAGATTTATGTTGTTTGCTCTTTTTTTCTTAGGAAGCCTGACAAATAGGAATATACTACAAAGTGAAGAGAAAATTCACTTCACGAGAACTGAGCTCTGCTTTCATTGGCTTTTAATTTTTATTTGTATTGATAACTGATTAGTGTCATATCATCTCTGTAGCATACTGTGGTGAAATTATTAGGTTAAAGCTGGAAAAAATGAAACAATTAAAAAGAAAAAGAAAAAGCAATTTTAGTGTTCAGGAGACTCAAACTCTCCTTAAGGAAATCAGAAAAAGGCGAGAAGTACTCTTTTCAAAGCAACTTAATACAACAATTAATGAGATGAAACGGAAAGCTTGGGAGGAAATAGCAGAGTGTGTAAATGCTGTAGGTGAAGGAGAGCAAAGAACAGGGACAGAAGTGAAAAGGCGATACCTTGACTGGAGAGCACTCATGAAGAGAAAACGTCTGAATGCAAACATCAAAGTAGTAGGTGCTGGGTTTCACCTTCCTTCATCCAATTTAGATGATGCTCTCAATGAAGACATGGATGAGAAAATGGGATTTGCAATTGAATCTAGTTTTGAATGGCAAAATATTACTGACTTCAGAGAAGCTGGTGGATCTTTAACAGAAATCAAAGTAGAAGAGGAAGAGGAGGATCCACAGAATTTTGAAGTGAGTGACTGACATAAGTTAGCTATATGCAATATGGCATTCATTTCATTTCAGCATAAGGCTTTTTCATGTGTTTTTTCATAGCATCTGTTTCTGTTTTTTCTGAATGTGTGAATTAAAGAAACTGTAGAAACAAATATGTTTCAGAGAGATGGTATTCAAATCTAACAGCTTGCAATTGTGTGTAAGGTCTTGGATGTTGAATATTAAATTTATATCCCTCAATTTTGAATGTGTATTTGCACATATGTTTTCCATTTGTATGTGCTGTAGATAAGAATTATTTCACTCAGTGGAATGGAAGTATGCTGTTGAAGGAAACTGATTATTTAATACTTAGGCTGTCTGTCTGGATAAACTGAGAAGAGAAATGCACCTCTTTAACAAATGAAAGTATGTTACCTGCAGGTACAGAAAGAAATAGAATACTGCCTGTATTTCTCAGAAATAACCCACATAAGATGAAAATATTACTTGAACAAGTTAGCCATTCCTCTCTGTCAGAATTTTAGTGGGAATTTGAGAAGTAGCTGTAGATGGGCTGTTACTCCTAGTAGTACCATTACTGGAGTAGGGAGCCAGCTAGAGTAAGGTCAATCAAATGTTTGGATAGTTTTGTTGTGCCTGTACAGATACATAGTTCTCATTTCAAAAAGGGGTACTTAAACAGTTTTGGTCTGAGGCTTTTTCTGGTTGAGGAGGAAAGCAATTCCTGCTTTAGCTCAGTTGAGATGTGTGCTGGGAAAAAAAAAAAAAAATCAGTGTAAGCTGTCCAGTAGTACTGAGACTGCTGTCTGACAGCTCAAGAACAGTGTCTGTCTGCTCTAATGTTAGAGGACTGTCAGTGGCTTTCATTGTCTTAAGATATTCTGAACCCCTGTTTGCCTCAGTTTGTTTTTCTTTTGCAGCATACTTAGTAGGAGACAATTATTCCTGTGTACTATGAATTTATAGCACGTAATTTATAGCTGTAATTCTGTATAAGTTGTTACAGTCTGCAATGGTCCTAACCACCTAATCTTCTGCGTCATAAATAGCTTTACAGCAAATGTGGTAATACAAAATTGGTTAAACAAGTCATGTTTATTGACCCACTTAATACAATTTGAAGGGTTAGGAGCGTGTGAAAAATGTCAGCATTAAATGGTTTTTAGAAATGGAAGCCCCAAGTTAGTGAAGGCTGGCTTAGCTGACGTACCCTATAGCCTATGGATCCAGCTGCTCTGATAAATAGTGAGTCACAGCAAATTCCAGGTGGCTTACGTGACTGACACTCAGCTATATGGAAAGTAAGAACAAACATATGCATTTTTTAGATCTAGTTTTCTGTCAGTGGTTCTGAGTGCTCTATAATGTCTTCATTCTTGCATGTCCACTGACAGGCTGATTTTCCCATTTTTTCATTACTAGATACTAAGTCTCATAAAACATGTTTTTTCTACCTGTGTAGTGGTGGAAAACAGTCCTTGATCTAACGTGGTTATTTCTCAGCACATGAGTTAAATGTTTCTGAAGATGAAAAAAGCCAGTATGTTCTTTTCAGTCAAGTTGTGTGTAACAAATTTATTGTGGCATAAAGACTGGAATGTAATTCTTGTCTTTCACATTCCTCTCTACAGTTTCCTATTGAGGAAGAAGAAGAAATTCTGTCATCAGTGTTGCCAGATTCAAAAAAGGAAAATGACCTGCCAGACTTCCCCCACATTGAAGAGTTTGGAAATCTAAGCTCTGCTCAAGCTAGGCTAGCCTATGAAGATTCTCACTTGCTTATAAATCTGGAGAAGCAGAAGGTGGAGCTGGAGAAGCAGCGACTAGACATTGAAGCTGAAAGGTTGCAAGTGGAGAAGGAACGCCTGCAAATTGAAAAAGAACGGTTGCGGCATGTGGACTTGGAGCGTGAGAGACTTCAGATTGAGAAGGAGCGACTTCAGATTGAATGGGAGAAGCTCAGGCTAGAGACTCTTCATGCTGAAAAACCTGCCCTGGAAAATGATCTCACCCAAACAGAAAAACCCATCACGCAGCAGCCTTTGGATCTAGAAACTGAAAAGCTAAAACTTGAAAAAGAACGTTTACAATTAGAGAAAGAGAGGCTGCAGTTCTTAAAGTTCGAGTCCGAGAAGCTGCAGATTGAGAAGGAACGCTTGCAAGTGGAGAAGGAGCGCCTTCGAATTCAGAGAGAGGGTCACTTGCAGTGAACTTCTTGACTGAAGTGTCAATGTTAGTGTTTTAATGTTTGTAAAATAGAGGTAGTTCTTAATACTGAAAATGTCCTAGAGGCTTAACATTTTTCTGTTCAGAGTTGATGTTAAACTGAAAAAAAAAAAAAAAAAGAAAAAAAATGGTGCTCAGTATGTCAGTATGCCTACATAAATGAGCTTATGTGTGAAATTGGTTTTCAGTGTATCAGAACTAAGTGTTATGTTCTCTTGTCTTCAGTATTGTGTTGTATTAGTTTGGTGTCCTCCTCTCATAGACACATTGAGAAGAATCAAGGCTGAACTTTGTACTTTTTTTTTTCACTGTACTAACAGTAAGGAAGTATCAGAATAAATCAACATATGTTGTGAGGGCATGGTGCTGATGATAGCCCACACAGTAAATAACTAAGTTAGACAGAACACAGTAACACAGAATTAAGATCCCATTGGTTCGTTAAACATAATTCCCCCCCCCAACCCCCCAAATTGGAAAAAGAGCTCAAGAATTATCTAAAAGTTAAATTCAGTGCAGTTGTGTTTACTGTTGTTCCTTGGCTTGAATCGAATGGGAGTGCATAAACTAGTATTCTTCTTTTGCATGAAGTATTAGATAAGGTTATACCTCAACCATACCTATGATAATATGGACTGCTGGTTTGCACCAGGTCATTAATAATGTTCTGTGAAATACAGCACCAGTCTTGGCATAGCATAGTGACTTAATAGACGTTGTCTAATGAGTCTCTGATGACCCCCTGAATTCAATTGCTAGACCTGGCTTGTTCCTTCAGAGAGGGTAGGTGTTGATGGGAGTTTTGGGAGTGGAGGCTCAGAGGCTGAGCACAGACTAAGGAGCACTCAGCTTGAACACTAGCACTCTTGGTGTCAGTTCTGCTTGCCCAGCACTGAGGTCTGGGCTGTGAGGCAGACAGAAGAGGCTTCTATGGCTGACAACATATACTGTGTTTTAATTGGACAAACAGAAATGGTCACTGCTGAAGGCTGTGCTCTTTATAAGCAGTGTATTTGTTTAAAATAAAAACAAACAAGGAAGCTTTTTATTATTTCATATATGTTTAAGTCCCAACTGAGCCAGACTTCACATTTCTTGTAATTCTTCGAGTAACTTATCTTTTGTTGAGTTAATTTGAAAGTTAGGACTGTGAGAATACTAAATCTGAATATATGTTGAGTGACTTATATGAATTCTTGTGCAAGTAAGTATATTTATACCACTACAGGATTACTTTTATTCTGCAAATAAAATGTTATTTTTTTATTACTGAAACAAGTGTGCTTCTACAGTGGAAATAAATTTGACTACTAGAATCCAAAATTGCTCTTGAGACTATTTTTTCACAGTGAAGCAGGGCTACATATGAAGAGAAACCTGGATATTCATCTTGAACTTAAACTAACCAGTACTTGCTTGAGAAAGGAAAAAGGAAGTAGACACAAACCAGCGTGATAAAAATGCCCCTGGGGAAAGTGTACCTGAGATTCTTCCTGAATGTGGTGGGTTGACCCTCAATGAACACCAAGTGCCCACTAGAGCTGCTCTATCACTCCCCTTCAGTTGGACAGAGAAAATTGCAACAAAAAGCTCCTGGGTTGGGATAAGGACAGGGAGAGATGGCTCGCCAATTACTGTTACAGGCAAAACAGACTGGACTTGGGGAAATTAAATCAGAGTATGATAATGAGAAATAAAACCAAATCTTAAAAGCACCTTCACTGCACCCATCCCTTTTTTCTCGGGTTTAACTTCACTTCCAAGTTCTTTGCTTCCTTTCCCCCAAGCAGCACATGAGGATGGAGAATGGGGATTGTGGTCACTTGATCATGTGTCTCTGTTCCTCCTTCCTCCTCAGGGGGAAACTCACACTCTTCCCCAGTTCCAGCTTGGGGTCTCTCGCACAGGATACAAACTTCTCCAACATGGGTCCTTCCCATGGGTTAGTTTTTCATAAACTGCTCCAGCAAGGCTCCCTTCCACAGGGGGTAGTCCTTAAGGAACAGATTGCTCCAGTGTGGGTGCCCCATGGGGTCACAAGTGCTGCCAGCAAACCTGTTCCAATGGGGGTTCATCTCTCTCCAGGTTCCTGCCAGGAGCCTGCTCCAGCATGGGCTTCCCACAGGTCACAGTCTCCTTTGGGCATCCACCTCTGGTGTGGGGTCATCCATGGGTTGCATGGGTGGATATCTGCTCTGTTATTAACCTCCTTGGGCTGCAGGGGACAGCTTTCCTCACAACTGGTCTTCACCATACTGCTGGGATCTCTTCTCCAGTGCCTGGAGCACCTCCTCCCCCTCCTTTTCTGGACATGATATCCACAGACTTGGTTCTCTCACATATTGTCACCCCTCTCTTCTGGCTGCTGTTAAACAGTGGATTTTCCCTCTTCTTAACTATGTTATCCCAGAGGTGCTACCACTGTCACTGATGGGCTCAGCTTTAGCCAGTGGCGGGTCTGCCTTGGATCTGGCTGGCATTGACTCTGTTGGACATAGGGGAAGCTTCTAGCAGCTTCTCACAGAAATCACACCTGTCACCCCCCACTTCCAAAACCTTGTCACACAAACCCAATACACTGAAATAAGTAAAAAAAGTCACAAATTTTCAGCTCCCTGATGGGCATCAAACAAATGTATGTTAAAAAGAGTTTTCTGTGTCTTGGAGAAAAGATTTCTCTTTCCCTTTTAAAACATGAGAGAGGCAGAATTCAGAAAATTTGTCAGGATTGCCTAGTACATAGAGCAATTACCTAAGATAGTGCAATAAACTGGATTTTGTGATCACTGATCCAAGAACATGAAAGGTTTTTGGG
Source organism: Megaceryle maxima (assembly GCA_024605025.1). Lineage (NCBI taxonomy): Eukaryota > Metazoa > Chordata > Aves > Coraciiformes > Cerylidae > Megaceryle > Megaceryle maxima. Next base: position 4,415 of record JANHGN010008039.1, on the reverse strand, counting down.
AAAAATAAAGAGATAAGTCTGAACCATTTCTGAATTCTGAATGATGTAAAGACTTTGAACACTTCTCCAAATATGAATAGAGCACTATGTAAGCAATTACTTATTCTAACTCCAGCCTCCTAGGGAAACAATCCTTTGGTTATACGAAACGTTTTGGAAAATACTCAATGATGAAATTAAGTATCATCATAAATCATTGAAAATACAGTCTCAACATAAAATTTAGAGAAAATTACAGAGTTTAATTCATCATTTTTATAGCTTGCTTTTTTTTTCATACCAAAATTGCAGTCATTTTGTGGTAATTTGACTTTAAATGTCATATCTTTAAATTCTAATCTTCAATCTCTTAAACTTAATTGATCGATTTACCAACCTGTGATCCTGACAGCAAAGCCTAAGGGCAAGATTTCAACCACGTAAATGTTGCTAAGTCAAGACATAAGCATGAACACAGTTCCTCTGTCAGACAAGAGAGATGTTTGGACTCCTGCTTAAAAGAAGGATCGGTGACTGTAAGTAATGAGCAACGTTTCCAGACTGGGAAGAGTTTTAAGACAAGGGGGAAACCTTGTGGAGGAAGAGTCAAGTATTTGGAGAAAAAAAAAGGAGAAGGGTGAAGATCAAACGTAGTAAGAGGGATGGTGGGTGAAGCTGGTGATAGATAAAAAAGAGTACTGGAAATATTCCCAGTGGCCATTGTAGACTGCTTTATTGAGATTATGTCTGCTGCACAGATGTCAGATTTCATGTCTCTGTGGAATCCTATTGGAATGTACAACTGGAGAAGGCAAGGGGCAGAGAGCGTGGCCTGAGATGCAGCAGGAAACTGCAGCCTCTGTGAAAGTCGCAGGCTTATACACTCTGTGCTTGCCATCTGGTTTCCTGTGCTGCAGCAGGAACATGCACCAGGACCTTCATAAATGCTATTAAATCCACTACTCCATGAAGGGGCTTCCAACCAGTTATTTTAGAGCCAGAAGTCCAAATAACAGAGCTAGAGTAAAGGCTACTTCAGGGAGTTTCTCTCTGTTATTAGTGATGGTTCCCAACCATTTGTGCCTGGCTAAGACATTACCAAAGAGAAGTGGAGTGCATCCAGGTGTTTTCACAATGCAGTTTGGAGCTAATGTTGTTAAGCTCGCTAATGCTTAACAGTGTCATAACAACAGCCATAGAAGGTCAGAGGATAATGTTAATGTGGCGTCCAAGAACAGCCTAGGATGAACAGCAGCCACACTCCCAACAGGACACACCTGAGAAAGCATAGTAGGATTCAAAGGCAACTTCATTTCCTTGAGTAAGGGGTCCTGTGTTATTTGAGGACCATTTTGAGCAACTCTCACTGTGCATAAAGAGATTCTGCAAGCAATGTATACATAAGGTATAAAATATTTATTTATTAAGGCAAACAAGAAATGGTTAGGATTTAATTAGCTCTCAGACTAACCATTTGTATCATTACCTCAAGGAGCCTTTACCATCCATGCAGGCATCAGCCAGGAGAGGAAAAGTTTATCATGCCCCATGTCTCCCTGGCATAGCTCTTTGGAGGTGCTCTCTTCTGAGAGCTTTTTATTTTTCTTTCTTTTTTTTTTTCTTTGGTATTTCTTAATTTTTCCATGTTGGTATGGTTTTTTCCCCATAAATCTTTGAAATACTACTGACACCAATCTCAACAATCTTTCCTCCATCCGTAGTACTACCTTATCTTGCTTGACTCTTCTCTACAAAATTTCTGAGATTTTTTCCCACAACTTCAGAATTCTCCCATTATCATGAGCCAAGGTTAGGCAGCTGGGCTGTGCTGGGCTCTGCATTAGAGACATGGAGGAGAGGCTACATGCTTACCTGCAGAGTTGATGACCCACCCAATTTCCATGATAACAGTCCAGGAGGTCTTACATAGCAGTGGTACTAGTCAGACCAACCTGCAGTGAGTGAACCAGTTCTCCAGCACCCACCTATGGAATTAGGAGCTGTGTGACTGGGTTATGATGTCCTGGATGTTGCTTCTGTTGCTGTTTTCAGGATAACAACAATACTGACTAGGCAAAAAAAAAAAAAAAAAAAAAAAAAAAAAAAAAAAAAAGGGGGCAAAGCCAATATCAGTATCCTTGAGCTGATTCAAGTGTTAGAAAAATCTTCCAGGTCACTGGCAGCCCTTTGAACTTGCATGAGGAGCCCAGGAGGGAGAGAAGAGTGAGTGTTGGGTTCCTGTGACCTCTCCCAAGTAAAGCATGGGGCTCTCAGTTACATCGGGCAATTTGCCAGTTGCCTGGTGGTAAAAGTGCCCAAAACACTGCTTCTGTGCCAGGGATTTAGATAATCCATGTCTGGTTGTTGTGTGTATGCATCAACTTGAAATGGGCAGTAATTTGTTAGGTGCCTTTTCAAAATGGAGCTGAACTATGCTCATATTTTGTGTCGTGTCGTCCCCCCCAAGTTTCTAAGGTCTCCTTTAGAAGTGGGAACAGAAACTGATAACTCATATTTCTTCATTTTTTTTCATAGAACTTTTGATGCAGTTACCATAAAAAAGCATCAGCATCATCAGCTGCCTCTCTGGCTCACACGCCCCCAGAAGTTCCCCTCAGAAAGGCATGGAGAGCTCCAAGAGCCAGAGCCAGATCCAGGGCTGATATTTTACAAACACAAAAATACTCTCAAAAATCCTACTTCATGTCAATCAGGAGCCTTGACAGAAGTGATAGGTGGGAGAAGAGAGAGGAGGAAAGACCAATATTTCTCTATTGTTGCTGATACCAATCAGTGAATTTAAACCAGAGGGGGTTAGAAAATGCCACCAAATGCAATGGTGCTTCCTTTTTTTTTTTTTTTTTTTCCCCCTTTTCCTTTCTCTTTCTCTCCTTCTCTCTTTCTCTCTTTCTATTTATTTTTTTTTCTTTCCCTTTTTCCCTTTCCCTTTCCCGTTCTCTTTCCCTTTCCCTTTCTTCTTTTCTTTTCTGAGAGTTGAATGCAATAACCTTTCAATCTGATGAATGGCAAGAGCTAGACTTAACACAGAAGATTGCTTAAGGCCGTGTGCAGGTTCCCATCTTGTAGGCTGGCAGTCCTCTCTGGTTGAGATAGGACACAGGCCCCCTGTCTTCTTACAAGCATAAGTACCCCCAGGCATGGCCCCTGTTCCTCCCATGATCAGAGAATGTTGAAACATGACCCATCTTAGCTTAAGTTCCCAATGTCCCATTCAGGATTGGAAGTGCTGGGCCAGGCAGTTTGGCCCCTTACCTCACTGCTCAGAGATCAAGAAAAGATTGATTTTTTCTCTGCTTGACACTTCTCCACAGTCATCCTTCCTCCTTGTGTGTTCCCAGTCTCTGCTTCACCTTGTGCCTTGCACTTCTCTGCCTTCATCTAGCTCAGAAATTTCTGGGGTGCTTGTTGGTCACTTTGATGTTCATACATGCACATGGCACTGATTTGATCTCTATTAAATTTTGATATCTATCCATCCACATGACACTAACTTGTCTCTATTAAACTGGAGCATGAGAAGGAAACAGTCCCTGGTTACTGTCAGACCCCCAGGTGGTGATATATTCTCCCTTTTTTCCTTCTGTGGAAAACTAAAGATAATGCTCTCTCTTTTCCAATCCAATTTGAGCAAGAAGAATGACAAGTATTAAAGCATCATGCACAAGGAATGGATGAAAGAACTGGGGGTCTTTCAAGTCAAGAAAAGAGGGACTAAGGGGAGACATAACAACCTTCAAATATGTGAAAACCTGCAGCAAAAAATCTGCTCTTTGTGCCTGCTACAGCCAATGAGATATGGAAGAATAGGCCTCCATTACAGCCATGACTGTCTGTACTGGCCATGAGGAAAAAAGCTGGTCTGGATATGAAGGACTGGTCTAGATGCCTGGGGAAGCTGTATGGTCTCCATCATTCAGCAATTTAAAAAATACAAACATGAAGTGATACGGATACTATCCTCCACTGACTTTTTTCATGATGACATCAATAGAAGCAACAAGAGTATTTGCTTCTTTTCCTGATTATCTTTCCTATTTCTGTGGGACATCAGGTTGCAGGCTGGCTTCCTTTGAAGTTTTGTCTTGTGAAAAGACACGTCAGCTATACAGTGTGGACATGAGATGCTGTCTTTGTTTTCTGGTGTGCACTTATTTCCTAGGTTCAGCACATCCCTGTGGATGGGGAGGGCTGTTTCCAGGAGGTTGTGTAGGAGACATAGTGGCCATTTGGCTCATGGCTCAGGCATTTTGCACCAGAAGCCCTGCTCCTGCTCAGCATCATGTGTGAGGTACAGAGAGTCCTGCCAGGTGGCCGTTCAGCTGCGTCAGAGGCAGCTTCTCACAGGTATCACAGGGTGTCAGGGGTTGGAAGGGACCTTGGAGATCTTCGAGTCCAACCCCCCTGCCAGAGCAGGA
>JANHGN010008038.1:0-22557 GCA_024605025.1 Megaceryle maxima | reverse complement strand
AGCCTCTCCCCACCCTCAGCACCAACAATTTCTCCTGCTCTCCAGCCTGAATCTCCCTCTTGGACTTGAAACCATCCCCCCTTGGCCTGTCCCAACAGGCCCTGCTCCAAAGCCTGTCCCCATCTCTCTGCCAGGCCCCTTGAAGTCCTGCAAGGCCCCCAGAAGATCTCCCTGAAGCCTTCTCTTCTTCACATTATGGTGAGCAGTGTTTGCAAAGAGCACTGTCCACCTCTCTTCTTCTGCCTTTCTATTCCCTTTCCACACCGACCCTCACTCCGACCACTGTTTTTCTGCACTGTAGTTGGTGTGACAAAGTGTGTGCTCCTATCCTGTCAGGGAGGAATCCTATCTCACTACACCAGGACAAGAGCCACATATGCTGGAAAAATACTACACTGTCCTTTTACCCACTGGGAGTTTGGAGTGCATGGTGGGAGCGAACGTGTGCCATGCTCAAGCATCATCTCTATGATATAAGCCCAACCATGAGCTGTTCCACAGTCTGCTCCTCATTGCATTCCTCTAAGTTGATGCATGGGCTCTCCAGTTGACACGTCCACTCTAAAACTAGAAATGCATGCACAGAAACCAAGTCTGGGAGGTTCTCCACTGGGATTCCCCTCCATGGAGAGAACATTTGTTCAGTAGCTTGGGTGGTCTCCTAGGCCTGCTGTTAACAGAACCTGCGCTCCTGAAGACATTGTGTTTTCTGACATAGCAAGAGTCGCAAAACTTGGCACAATTTCTCCACCTCTTTGGTACTCCAAGTAAATTTTGATGTTCTTCGGTGGACAAATACAGTCACTGGCTTGTGGAGGTTAAAATGTGGCCAGCAGAGGAACGCTGATTTTCATTTACAGTCACATCAGAAAATTCCTTAGCTGCTCGTTTCTGCCTTAGCTTTTATAAGCCAGCAGGCAGGAGATTACTACTAAGAAAGCAGCATCTGGTTTCATGGATGTCTCTTGCCTTTTGCCAATACCTGAGCAATTTCCTCAGGTCCTGCTCTATTCTCTACCACCTTCTGGTAACTCTCAAAGTCTGTTTTTCTTTCCCATCAAACAGGTTTTGCTTTGAAGGATCCAAATGACAAAAAAGTCACACTAGTAGTTGAATTTTTCTGTATCTTTTTCAACAGATCACTGGGCATTTCTCTCTGCCTTTCACATAAACACCACACGTGTGCTTTAATATGCCATGGCTGATATGAAGAACATGAAGCAAAGGAGAGGAAAAAAATGACTGCTACTGTACCCGGTTACTAAATGTTGATACAACATGAACTTTCAAGTCTGGACTCCACAGCATTTGTTGTCTGAAACCATTTTAAATCATTCTCTCCAAATCTGCTTGAAGTTATTCAGCTGACTGGTCATTGTTCCACTCTTCTTCTCCTTTGCTTGTGATTGACACGTCCTTGCTCTTGATTAAGTTTCTTGTGGCATAGAAATTTGTTTCGGGAGGTTCTCAAGTGATTTTTCTTTTCCTGATGGGTTACAAGGCAAATTTATTGTGATGGTGTCAATGCCCCATTTTCCATCTATCCTTTAGACAGAAAGTTCCAATGAGGCAACACCTCCAAGGCTTTCTGAACTGATCTCTATGTTCCCCACATCTTCCTTCTCCCATAGGTCATCCCACCCCAGCACAACATATAAATACTCCAGTAACATACTGGGTGATAAACATAGGCAAAGGGTTGTTTGCCTCTGGTGGTGTTGGCCCTGTGAGAATTGTGTCATTACCAAACTCCAAGCAGCCACCCGAGGGCCTTATTAAACATTTCTGGTTGCTGGGTCCCTTGGCGTGCAACAGCACAACAATTTGCTTCTCTACGTGGAGTCCTTGAAGTTGGTAAAGAAAGGATAAGACACGGCCAACTACTAAGCACTCAGAAGCCCTTTGTATGAAAAACCCCCACATCTCTAGTAATAAAAACATGAATATAAGGTTGTGTTACCAGTCCTCATGTTGAGATGGTGTCGGGCACCAGGAGATAGAATCATAGAATTGTTTTGGTTGAAAGAGCCCTTTCAGCTCATGGAGTCCAACTATTCACCCAGCACTGCCAGGGCACCAGTAAACCATGTCCCTCAGCACCACAGCTCCATATTGCTTGAGATCAGAGAAGCTGCAGAGCTAGGACAGGTTGCATTGTTGGGAAACTGCAGTCACTCTGGGACAGACTGGATCAATGCCTCAGCAGGATGAGATGTAAAGATAAACTAATATGAATGTTCATTCCCCAAGACAAAGGAAGGTCTGGGCAGGCCAAAGATATCTGTGGTGATATGCCACTGAGAACTTGGCTCAAGTTCAAATCAGCTTGAACTGATGGTGTGACTTTTTAGAAGGGCTTGTAGTGTTAGGACAAGGGGTGAGGGCTTTAAATTGGAAGAGGGAAGATTTAGATGAGAAATTAGGATGTTCTTCACTCTGAGGGTGGTGAGCACATCAGAATATGTGAGATAAAGGTGACACTGCTGTGATGTAATGAAAGGTTTGTGTACTGTTGGAAGCTTGGTACCACCATCACTCCTTTGTGCAGAAATGTAAGGAGATGCTACTTACCAAAACTTTTAAGAGGTAATGGCAAAGAACAACCTCTCCAAATGCTTGATCATTTCTCCTAATGCCAGGAGAAGCCTAGACAACTGGCCAAGACACAGCTATGAAGTGCCTGGAGGTCAAAGCCACAATACCACCTCCAATGCTCAGGTTTGGGAGCTGACAATAACCTCACGTCCTTTTGAATGACAGCTTCCAAAGATGAGTTACATAAAGCCTTGAGCTTAGTGTCAGCCCCATTCTGAACAGCTGTGCTAAAACCATAGCAGCAGAACTAGAAAGCCTCTCCTGAACACTTCTCTTTCCTTCCCCATGATTTCTTAAGCTCACACCATCTTACAAATGTGCTCTGTGTCGTTTCATTTCTCACTCCACTTTCCTGCTCCACAACTTTTTCATGGCATTTTTCACCTCTTCATTTCGGAGGGTGTAGATCAAGGGATTGAGCATAGGTGTGATGATGGTGTAGAACACAGAGACCATCTTGTCTGCTGAGAAGGTGGTGGAAGGGCGCATATAGATGAAAATGCACGGCCCAAGGAAGAGAACTACAACAATGATGTGGGAAGTGCATGTATAGAATGCTTTGAGACGCCCTTCAGAAGACTGTGTCCTCAAAGAAACCAATATAACAGCATAGGAGACAACGAGAACAACAAAGCAGCTCAGGGAGATCACCCCACTATTGGCGGCCACGCTGACACTAATGATGTAGGTGTCAGTGCAGGCCAGCTTCAGTAAAGGGTGAACATCACAGAAATAGTGGTCGATCTCATTGGGCCCACAAAATGGTAGCTGAATGGTCAACAGGGTCTGCACCATTGAGTGTACAAAGCCTCCTGCCCAAGAAGCCACCACCAGCCACCCACAGACACGCTTGGTCACAATGTTTGTGTAATGAAGAGGCTTGCATATAGCAATGCAACGATCGTAGGCCATCACTGTGAGCAGGAAGATCTCAGTGCACCCAAAGAAATGTCCTGCAAACAGCTGAGCTATGCAGCCCACAAAAGAGATGGTCTTCTTCTCAAGGAGAAGGTCGTGAATGAGTTTGGGAGCTGTGATAGTAGAGTAACCGATGTCTACGAAAGACAAGTAGCTCAGGAAGAAGTACATGGGTGAGTTCAGCTGTTCCATTGTCTTTATAGTAATGATGATAAGCAGGTTTCCAAGAATGATAGTGACATAGAAGGCTAAGAATATTGAGAAGCACACTTTTGCTACCGTCTTATTTTGTGTCAGTCCACGGAGGACAAACTCCGTCACATTGTTTTTGTTCTCCATAGACACCAGGTAGGCAGGACCTGAAGCACAGAAGAGAGACACCAGCAATGGCATTAGACACAGGACATCATCAGTACACACCCAGACTGACCACTGGGACGTTAAATATTAAACATATTTCCTTGCTATCTTCTGGAGAAAGTTTCCATCTGATGTCAATGCTTCCAAGTCAAGGACTAATGGATGATACCCCAGACCCGATTGTATTATTGACATATATAATGACAAACTCATATTATTTATTTGAGGAGGGTGGTAGAAATACCCTCCAGAATCCTGGTTCTTACCTTTAATTACCAGGTCCCCTCCAGACCTACTTTTACCCTATAACATTGATTTGGAAACAAAAGTCAACCCAAAAAGTGTAGCTGTGATTCATAGGATCATAGGCTGATTTGCATTGGAAGGGACCTTTAAAGGTCATCCAGTCCAACCCCCTATTCAAGCCTCAACACTTTGATCATGGCTCAAGGAAGGTCGGTGGGTGAGCAGTGATTGTACTTTCCTTTTCAGTCCTCTAAAGGATTGCAACAGAGCTGCTCCTCATTATCTCTCTGGCTGTGATAGACCCGAGTAAGTGAAATCACAGAAAGAGCTGGCCAGTGTTTCCTTGCACCACCTTTCTTCCAGTACATGAATTAATTAATCTGGAGCTAATCTGCATCAGCGGTTCATTAGCAGGGGTTTGTACAACTCACCCAGGTCCTGGGCTGAGGGTGGAACACCTCCTGGAGACACCTGTAGTGAAAGCACTGCTGGTGACCCTCCTTTACTCACAAACACCCTCAAATTCACTCTCCTACACAAGTATCACCAGTGTTCAATTCATACATGGAGACAGAAGTGGCAAATGTGTAATAACCTTGCCTGTGATATCAGCAAGCCTTTTGGAGTCTGAATTCTGTTTGTCAGTGGCAGGACACTTGGTTCTTTCTCTTGAGTTCTCAGCTTCACCTCCTGGCTACTCCCCGACCTGGGCAGCAAAGGGAAGGCTCTTTACTGTCTCCATCCCCAACTCCATGAACAGAGGGAAAGCACCATTTGGAAGACCAAACTGTGTGTGTCTTGACCGTTGTTGCCTGACATGTCCAGCTCAGGCAATGTAAGACTGAACACATAGGAAGTGAGGTCATCAGCTCCTGAGTTCTCTGTAACACCAACAACATCATTTGGACAGAGCTTTCTGGAAAGGGCAGATAATTGGGAGAAACAGATGGGACACCAACTAAAACGAAGGCTGATAACTCTGTAGTTGAGTTTTTTCTAACTCATAAAATGGACCTCACAAAAGTCACTCACCAGAAATAGCTCTTTTCAAAGGTTGGACCTCGGTCACACTTGAACAAAGAAATAATATCAGAAAACTTACACAGCTCATATTTGCCAGTCTCCAAGAGCTCACTTGCTATTGCTCCTCTGACGACCTCCTCTGACTGCTTTGGGTGGTTTCATCAGAACATCTCAGCTGCAAGTCGGATGTTGTGAAAGCTGTTCATCCCTCTGCCAGTTCTGAAACCTACAGTGGCTGAAAGGACCGGCTCTCCACCTGCATTTCTCATGCTGAAAAAAAAACCAAACAAACAACCCAACTTCCCAGAGCATCTACCAGAACAATTATCTCTCACAGGATGGGGAAATTGTGACAGAAATATTTAGAGCAAGTCACACACCAGAAGCACGAGACACGAGGAGTAATGAGGTCCCAGAGGCATACAAAGGTTTGTCAGAAATCATCAGTGGACAGGGAGATAAAAATTGTACTTTGGATAACTATCAGGGTAGTCTCCAGAGAGTGATGTTGGAGTGTGGTCACCTAGACATTGCCCATGGGTTCACTGGCTTATGTGTGTGTTTGCTGCCTGGCTTTTCAATGCTCTCCAGATAAATAGACTCTATTTATGGACATGTAATTCTGGAAGTATTTTCTGGTTCAAATAAACAGCACACCCAGCCATTTGCAAGATTCATCTTCACCTTACCTTTGCAATCAAAACTTTGTGAAGTAATGATGTCTCTTACACAGGACATTTATATAAATTCTGCCTTCTGTCTTAAGCTAATATTTCTCAGATGTGTTCTTATTTCTGATTAACTTGTTCTTACCATTGCATGCTCATAGCACACAAAAAAATACCATCACTGTGCTATAGGCTGTTATCCCTTGGATATCTGCTCCACGAATTTGAAAGAAGTAAATGACCCAACTAGCACCTAACATCAGACTTTTTAATTGCTAACCCATGGATTTAAGATACCATAACGTGGGCCATCATAAAAAGGCATTTGCTGCAAGCAGGAAAAGGCCTCTGCGTCCAGCAGCAGGTGACCATTGTCCTCTCTTGCTCAGCCAAGTGGATCACAGAGCAGATGGAGGTCATCAAAACCATTTTCAGTGGTTTTGATGGTATTTATAGTAGCAGACACTAGGGTTTCAATTAGTGCTCAGGACCCCCAGGCCTCAGCCTGCACTAGTTGACAAGAGCCTAGAAGGGGGATGACCACTCATCACACAGTTCACAATGTCTTTCAAACCAAGAGACGAACCTTTGATGACTTCCTAATTTGCTAAGAGCAAACCTTTATTGAAAGGCAGTTCTTGGGGAATTTTCACAAAAGCAATTAAAGAGGCATGAGTTTCTCTGATCCTTTGGAAATGTCACCACAGTTCTACACCTTTCCGTTTTCACTTCCCACTTTTCTGCTCCACAGTTTCCTCATGGCACTCTTCACCTCCTCATTTCTTAGCGTGTAGATGAGCGGGTTCAGCATGGGTGCGATGATGGTGTAAAACACCGCCACGCTCTTGTCCTCTGACAGATTGCTGGATGGACGGATGTAGATGAATGTGCATGGCCCAAAGAACAGGATCACCACAGTGATGTGGGACCCACAGGTAGAGAGGGCCTTGTGCCACCCTTTGGATGTCTGACTTTTCAAGGAACCCAGAATGACCACATAGGACATGACCAGGATGAAGAAACAGGTCAGGGTTATCATGCCACTGTTGGCAACGACAACGATGCCCACGGCGTAGGTGTCGGTACAGGCCAGTTGTAGTAGGGGGTGGACATCACAGAAGTAGTGGTCAATTTTGTTAGGGCCACAGAAGGGGAGCTGAGTGGTTAGAAGGGTCTGAGATATGGAGTGCACGAAGCCTCCGACCCATGAGCCGATCACCATCCGGCCACACGTATGCCTGGTCATGAGGGTGGTGTAATGGAGAGGTCTGCAGATGGCAACGTAGCGATCGTATGCCATCACTGTGAGGAGGAAGATCTCTGTGCAGGCAAAGAAATGTACCCCGAACAGCTGCGCTATGCATCCCACGAAGGAAATGGTTTTATTTTCAACAAGGAAGTCAGCAATCAGTTTGGGAGCTGTGACAGAAGAGTAACAGATATCTACGAAGGAGAGGCAGGAGAGGAAGAAATACATGGGGGAGTTCAGACCTTGACTGCTAATTACAGTGATAACAATGAGCAGATTTCCTGCTACAATGATCATATAGAAGAACAGAAACATCACAAAGCATATTTTCTGCACCCCTTGATTCATGGAGAGGCCCAGAAGAATGAATTCCTTCACGCTGCTTCCGTTCTCCATGATAATCCCTTGAGTGGCGAGACACAACGTACAGCCTGGGCACAAGGGAAGATAAAAACAAATGATTCATCTGGTCTTTTTGTTATTAAAGATAAATTCTTTATCAGATCTGCATACACACCAAGTGTATGGTCGGTGGGTTTCCCCACCACCACCTCATATTTAATTCTTCTTGCATGAGACTTCAGCCATGCCTGTTGCCTCACTGAGACAGGTCCACTCTGTGATATGTTCCTCTCTCCTGGTCCTCCAGGATTGTGAAGGACTGCATTTGTGGCTGGTGTGCCAAGGACAAGGTCAGAGTGTTCACCTCAAGCACGACAGGGGCTAAAAGGGTGTTTGCCCTCAGTGTAGACCAAGTCCACGATAACAAGGTTTGTAAGAACAGTGCCTTTAAGAACACCTGGAAGTATTCCTTGGAATGCTGATTTATTTCATAAGTAAAAATGATCTTGGAATTGTTCTTCAGAGGAGAAATGAAACCACCCGCATAGAAAATAAAATAAATCTCTTGTGTATATACCTTTTGAAACATAAATTTGCAGCTTCATGGGCTGAACAGTGAGTTCTGGGGACATTTTCTGAATGAAAACAGCAAACAATTTCACACATGACTTGCTCCAGTATTTATCTTGCTCTAAATCTCAGCAACATTTAAGAAAAAGGAAGAACAAAAGGATCTTTTCAGATCTCCTGTTGCAGCATCATGTGAATTTTACTTTATGCTGATTTTTGAGGGATATTCTCCAGGTTTAATTTCTATTTAGTGAAGCCAGCTGAGCTGGTTGTCAAAGTCCTTCTATAGATAGAACAGCTGATCCAAAGTCCTCTACAGAACCTTTTCTTTTTCCATTGACTAAGAGGAGCTTTAAGTATATGAACATCACCAGGGTCAAGTTAACTTCAGAGAATCATCCTTTTTCACCCCCTGAAAGTAGCTCAGAGCTCTCCATGACACTATCCCCATTTTTTTTTGTGTGCGCTACGGTTAAACTCCTCCTCTCTAGGCACTTTTACACCTCTACAGTTTCTTTCTTCAGACATGGTCATGTTCCAATGTGAATGTGGGGCTTCTTTGGTTTGGCCCATTCCAGCCCCCAGAGCTACACATGTCACTATAAACAAATAATCAACATCTTTAAAAAGACCTAGTCCTTAACATTACCAACTTGCCATCACACACCCAGGTATCAGAGTTCCTTTGATCAAAGAAGCCTGGAAACCACAAGATGAAACTGTGGCTTACAGAGTTTAATCAAAAATAGACACGTCTTAGAAAGAAATTATCTGCTGTAAGGGGATTCATCTGCATATCAAAACATTCCCAGTCAACCACTGTTCAAAATGACCATTGCAAGTGAAGACACAAATAGTTGTCCCTGTTTGTGCAGGTGACCTGAGCAGGTCTGGGGAATCACTCAGTGAATTCAAGTTATTTAGCACCTACTCAAAATCAGATGCTCCCGTGCAGGAAAAAACAAAAACAAAACAAAACCAAAACACATGATCAAGCATCCACAGGAAACAGTGAAATGGAGAAAACCCCAAATTGCTCTCAAACCCACAAAGCAAAGCCTAGAGAGGAAGTTGAGAAAGTTAGGGACTTTTCCTGCTTTTACAGCTGTGCTAACGAGAGGTAAAAATTATTTGAGAAGGGGGTTAAAATTGGCATGGACAATTCCTTTTCTGACAGATCTTCAAGAAAAGAAAAAGATCAATGTGATATCGATTTCTACCTAATCTTACCAAGTTGTGATCCTCCTCTTTTCCCTTATCACTGGCATCACTTTCTACAGAAAACCAAAGGACAAAAGGGGTTGGTATTTATGGCTGTGAAGTAGCCAGTGGAAGAGAAGCTGCTGGGCTCCATCTCAGCCAGAGCAGTACTGGGAGCAAACCCCACTGGTCTCAGTGCCATATTTAGGCAATTGCTGGTTCAGAAAGGAGATGAATGACCTGGGAAAACTCTATTCTTGAAGAACAGCAGATGGGAAACTTCTAAACCAAACCAAGCTGTGAATTTTTGACAGGATTGTAAAGATCCGACCCCTTCATGACAGACAGCTTTACTGGGGGTCCCTCTGGCCCCTGTCACTGCCACCACCAAATTGCACTTCACAATATATTCATCTGCCTCGTTCCATCTCGTTGACTTACATCACGTAGGCACTTCTATCTGAGCCAGCAGTATGCACCTTTTTTTCTGCCTTTGCAGGGCAATTTGTGACCAGCCTAAGGTGGCTACTTAAAGATGTGATGAGTTCCACACTTGGAGGTGCCTATTTCTTTCTATTGCCTCTAAGAGGATGACTAGAAAAACTCATTCAGCACAGGACTCCCATAAGTTAGGTCTTACCTCTAAAAGTATCAGTGCCGGACTTCCACAAGTTGGATCTCACCTCTAAAAGTGTCTTCTCGAGGTCTATGAGATAATGTACTCAGCTGCAAAATAAAATAAATACAATGTGGACTGCTAGCATTTCAAAAAAGGATGAGAAATGACACCATCTCCCTATTCCAAATGTTCTTCCCTAAAGTTTCAGGTGTTAATGGAAAATAAAATAACCAGATCACCTCATCTGGGACTGAAGAACTTGCTCTGTGTGTGCTTCCAGCCAAAGACAGCCACAGATCATTGATAACTGGAGAAACTGTCTCTTTATATTTTCACATTTGTTCACAAAGAAGGGAAACAAAACAGGAAAGGGAATTGAGGAAAGAGAGAGGAGAGAGGAGAGAAAAAGAAAGATCCAGAGAACCTAGAAAACTTACCTCTGGATTTAGAGATCTATTTTTTTTGTGTAAGGGCTGGAGGATTTTACCTCCCCAGCACCTGCCTTCCCTGGTAGGAAGACATTAGAGCACAGAGTCTTTAAATAACATAAAAGAGCTTCTGGAAAGCTTCCAACACTTGCTTAGGAGGCACCTTATATTGGTTTTTTTTTTTTTATGTTGGTATTTTCTGCCTGTATGGGAACTGCTCTGATGGGCTGGCCACAGAGCATGGCCAGACCTCTGCGCTACCTTCACAACCCAGCAGCAGAAAGAAGACTGCAAAGAAAACAGTTTAAGTAGCTCTCTGGAAACCTCCCCAAGGAAACCTCCCAACTCAAGGGCTCCTGGGGCCAGAGGAGGAGGGAAGTGTGGAGTGAAGGGAAGGCATGAAAGGAAGGGGCAAAGGAAGAGAAGTTAATTCTGCCCAGACTGAAAAGTTTAAGCAAACATGCCTTGCAGAAATAGCCATCAGTCAGCGATAAGGATATCAGGAAGGCATTTCAGGATTTCTCCAGGAGAATAGCAGCCACTGGATTAGCTAAATATTAACCTAGTCCTGTTAACCCTTTCCAGAGCCCTTCCTTAATTCCAGAAAGAAAGCCCATGAACCACAAATCTTCATTAAAACAAAGGCAGAGAGATTTCTAGCAGTAAGGAGCGAGGTGCCATGGTCTGGGGGTGGTAAAGAGTTACCTGTCAGAGTCTTTTTAAGGGCAGGTTCTCTCAGTAGTGGTTATGATAGAGTTAAGTTTTCACAGAGGCAGAAGATGGCCTGGGTACATCTCGATGGCAATTTGAGTCCTATTTTGCCTGAAATTTCATCACTGGCAACCCGGGTTCTTGCAAAAAATGTGCATGTTTTAGCAAAGGTCAGCAAATTACAGAGTAAGTAAAGAAAATTCCTTCTTGTACTAATGGGGAAACCGAGGAAGGAAGTCAGCTCTTTTATGCCAATGGAAGTCAGCTGAGTTGAGTCCTTGTCTCTCTAGGCTGTCCTGTGGAAAGCAATAGTTCTCCTCAGGGATTGATTCACCTGCCCTACCCCAGACCTGATTTTAGAATGGGATTAGCTCTGAAATAGATACCTAGGTCTTGGTTAAAAATACTTAGGGCAGACCAAGGCTGTGTCCAGAGAGTTACAGTCAATGGCTCAATGTCCAAGAGGAAACCAGCAACAAGTGGTGTCCCTCAAGGGTCTGTACTGAGACCAATATTGTTTAATATCTTCATCACTGATATAGAGAGTGGGATTGAGGCACTCTTAGCAAGTTTGCAAGTGACCCCAAGCTGAGTAGTGTGATTGACACACCTGAGGGATGGGATCCATCCAGAGGTGCCTGGGCAAGCTTGAGGCATGGGCCCATGAGAAACTCATTAAGTTCATCAAAGCCAAGTGTAAAGTCCTGGTCCTGGGCTGGGAGAGTTGGCGGTGTTCAGCCTGGAGAGGAGAAGGCTCTGGGGCTTTGCAGGACTTCAAGGGGACTCTCAGAAAGATGGGGACAGACCTTTGAGCAGGGACAGGCCAAGGGGTGATGGTTTGAAACTGAAAGGCAGTTGATTTAGATTGGACATAAGAAAGACAATTTTTTATGATGAGGGTTATGAGACACCAGCCCAGGTTTCCCAGAGAAGTTGTGGATGCCCCATCATTGGAAGTTTTCTAGGTCAGGTTGGATGGGACTTGGAGAAACCTGATATAGTGAAAGATGTCCCTGCCCATGTGACCTGCCCATGGCAAGTCCCTTCCAGCCCAAACCATCCTATCATCCTTGCTGTCAAGAAGAGCCTCATCTTTCTTAGCTTCATACTTCTGTGCCTTCACCTTACGTTACAGCCTGGAGTCCTGGCCAGGTTAATAAGGGTTAACAGTGGCCACCATAGGAAACAGAATATTGGGTAAGAAAGTAAAATGAGTCTTACAATCTTTGGGAAAGGAAGAGGAACAACAAATGACAGAAGCAGCTACAGATAAACCATTGAGTACCTGGCCTGATAAGCTATTTGGGCAAGATCTGCTGGTTTCTGTGCCCACTGACACACGTGGCAGCAATCTGGCTGGCATCAGACCTCCTATTGTTTCTCCTGCCAAATGGACTGCAAAAGTGACTTAATGCACAAGCCCAATCCAAGAATTGCTGCTATCTCCTGTTGCAAAGTAATTCCCCGTGAGGATGTGCCAGGGTGTTTTTTCCATTTTCTCTCCACTTACTTTGGCACATGGATCTGGACATCATGGTGGTGGTAGCTCATGCACAAGGAGCAACTGTGCATGGTGAGAAGATGAGTGAGGTGGGGTGGGTGTGTAGTGAATGCAGGCAAAGGGGCGGTCTTGATAGAGATATGAGGTGGTGAAGATGTATGAATTCGATGCTGGGCAGGATGGGGCTGAGGTGCTGTTTGAGGGGAAAGTTGTAAAACTGGAAATAGAAGGCACGAGGCTGGAGAAATGTGAAATTGGAAGTGCCTGAGGTATGGTGAAGGACCGTGCTGAGAGTCAGTATGAGGTGGTAGGTAATACTAGGGGGGGGTGAAGTTGCATTGAAAGAGTGGGCACTGTGCATTGAAGGCATCAGAAGCAGAAGTTGTGTAATTGCTGAGGGGTGGTAAGGCTGTGGAGGTTGGGTGGACCCTCCTCCAGGAACCATAGAATCACAGAATCACTTAGTTTGGAAAAGACCTTTAATATCATCAAAAGGTTGTGTGAAGCAGTAGGGACTAAGTAGGGTGGTGAGCTGTGTGGGAAGAGGCTGTGGGTCAGAAGAGAGCACTCTGTGGTGCTGGGTGTGTTAAGGCCAGTTTGGCAGGGCCAATAGGTCCTTGGGGAATAAGAAGCTGTGCTGAGGGAGGCTGTGAAATCCTCAGCAGGTGTTATGGAAGAAGATGGACAATTCATAGAATCATTCAGGTTGGAAAGGACCTTTGGGATCATCAAGTCCAACCATTAACCCTATGCTACAAATTCCTCGATCTGTGTGACCCTGAGTAGCACTTGGATGACTGTGAAACTAGAGCATCTCCAGGACACCAGTAGGAAATGCACCAGCGCAAGAGGCGAGGTCTAATTTTGCACAGACAGTTCTTGCTTTGTATTGTGAGACTGGCAGAAGAAGGGAGAAGTAGCAAATAAAACGCTCTGAGAGACCGTGACAGTGGCAGGATCTGTACAAAGAGGAAAGGGGGAAGTGGTTCAAATCTGAAGTAACGACACATAGGCAAATAGATATTTCCCCACGAGAGTGATTGGCTGGTTGTCGGGTGTCACGTTAAGAGGACTGTGGCTTTTTAAAGACTGTCTAAGTAGCCCTGCTCTGCAGTATGACACAAGGGTTCCATCTGGACCTGACATCACACAATCCAGGGGACAGTTTTACCCAGCAGGTCCCTACCAGGCAGCTGCTGCAGATTGGTCACTGAAATTACAAGGAACCCACAAAAAGGTGAGAAGTTCCAAGATGGGATCTTTGCCATTGCACTCTGGCTAATGTTTGTTACCGTGCTTTTGGAGAGATGGGGAAGGGAAGGGAAGGGAGGAGTTAAAAACCAACCCAACGGAGGAGAGGAGATAAATGTTTTCTTCTCCCACTGGCTATAGGTAAGAAATTGTCATGATTATTTTCAAGATAAGGACAGCTTCATTCTGGGGATGTTTTTCCATGAGCAAGTGCTACTGAATTGCTTTAAATACACCTCTGTAATATGTCATTATTCAGAGACCCAGCATTAGCAGTTTTGGTTTTAAATGATCACTTTAAGTCAGCCAAGAAAATATAACAGCAGAATGTTCCATCCATAGTCTAAAATGTCTCTGTGCTGTCAAGGTTGTTCAGACTGACATTTGCCACTAGAACCACAGGGTGCTCAGCTGGCAAACCACGGGAAGGATGTTTAATCTCAAGGGAGAAAAAGACCACCAGTACTCAGTCTGCAGCTGTTTGATGCAAACTTTCATTAATTAGTTTCATTAAGGAAGTAGACTCAGGTTCTTGAGTGTGTCTTGGAGACATGAACGTGTCCTGGAGACAAGAAATTAGTCTTTCCAAGGTGATACAATAAATATATGAGAATCGTGAGTGACTTTTTCAGTACTGTTTTCCATGATCTACAGAGCCAGGGCAGGATTCCTTAACTTCCATTACAGTGGAATCTCAGAATCATAGGATGGTTTGGGTTGGAATGGACCTTGAAGATCATTGTGGCAGAGGATAGTGCTCCACTGGGTCTTCTAAAGGCTAGGAAATTACTTAACCACTGGGTCTTCCTTCTCACAGCAGACTTGCTTCATGGAATTAGAGGCTGCCTCTTTCTTTAGAGACCACTGGTCTCTAAAGTCTTAATGTGAGAAGCAGTCAAGGGTCCCGTAACAGCTGAGGACAGAATCATCCAACTTCCTATATAAGAGTGTGGGGCAGTGCCAGAAGTTCCTTGGCTTCAGTCAACCCCAAAGGTTTCACATCCTGCAAGCCCTGGTGAAGTTCAGGGTGGAATTCACCTCAGCTCTCCACACACTAATGCTCTCATTCTGCAATGTCTCTGCAGGCAGCAAGGACAGGCAGGTGACTGCCTACCTACTGAAGACACCTATCTTAGGATAAATACGTGACCATTGGAGGTGCTCATAAATCATCTTTAATTCAAGGTGATTTTAATCAAAGGCAGTGTCAAATGAGATGTTGGCTTTTTTACTGGTGAAAGCTGGATGTCCCAGCTGGCTTCCCAACCAAGCACTGCTGGTGTACGTGCCTTCCGTGGACTAGAGTGGCAAGATTGTCCCCACAGCTCCAGGCCATCAGCTGTTTGACCTTGTTAGGAAAAAAAGAAAAAAAAGGTGTGAAATCTCCTTTTCAGCTTTTTTCCCCACCTAAGATTCTTATTCAGATCCCAGTATCATGGGGGAATAAATGGGGAACTGCCTCAGGGAACAGGGTGAAATAATTATTTGAGCCACAATTCCAGTGTCCTGTGAGGGTCAGGCTTTTTGTCCCAGATACAGTTCTTACAATGTCTCTCTGAGAAGGAAATTATTAAGAACAAACCAAGCACATTAAACTACCCTTTATTAAAATAGAAATCAGTCACCACCATGGAAAAACTACCCCTCTTTTGAGTGCTGTCTACCATGAGTAGAAAGGTCAAAACTCCATCAGCTTTCATGCTGATTAAACTTGGATGCTGATTGCCTGGAACTATTGACAAGATTTATCTCACCTAAGAACCCTCAAGAAATTAATTTGCAAAAGAGAGACATACACTGCAATCCAACTTCTCCTACATGTCCTACAAGCTCTGTTCTCCAAGTCCAACCCCATCAGTCCCTCCCAAAATCAAGCTCTGGCTACAGAAAGCTGGAACAAATCCAGAAACACCACCAGGTCACCAGGAGGGAAAGTCACCCTGGAGTTACCACCTCTCTCCTCTCTGCTTACAGGTCTGTCTGAAATCACTCGTTATGAATAATTTGACTACATCACTCTTCCTCCCAACTGCAACCAGCCAGGCCCATGGGACTAATCAGAGCGGGGCCATAGGAAAGGCAGAGCCATCGTATGCTGTCCTCAAGTTCATGGAGAGCTTCTGCCTCATCAGCGCTGCCTGCGGGATGGTGGGAAACGGTCTAGTCCTGTGGTACCTCGGCTTCCGCATCCGGAGAAACCACTTCACTGTCTACATCCTGAACCTGGCCGCTGCTGACTTCGGGTATCTCCTCTGCATCGCCATTGAGACTGTTCAGTACCTGATGCAGTTCAATGTGGGGGTGCAGTTTGGGATATTCCTCTTCCTGGATCTTTTCATGTACGGGACCGGCTTGTACCTCCTGACCGCCATCAGTATTGAGAGGTGCCTGTCTGTCCTTTGTCCAATCTGGTGCCGAAGCCACCGGCCAAAGTACTTGTCCGGCATCATCTCTGGCTTGCTCTGGAGTCTCTCCCTGCTGCTGAACACGCTCGGGTATGTTTTGTGTACTGTTCGCCCCTCTGCCAGGAGCTGCAACCTCCTGCTCATCACCATCGGAACCTTGGACTTCCTCTTCTGCACACCTCTCATGCTGCTCTTCAGCCTGACCCTCTTCCTCAGAGTCAAGTGCAGCTCCCATCGCATCCAAACGGGCAGGCTCTTCACTGTCATCATGCTCACCGTCCTCTTCTTCCTCATTTTTGCTGTGCCTCTCAGTGTCCTGATCCTCTTTGACTTCTTGGGCTACAAATTTCTCTACTCACCGGAGATTGGCTTTGTGCTGTCCTGTGTCAATAGCAGCCTCAACCCCATCATTTACTTCCTTGTGGGGAGCTACAGGGATCGGAGAATCAAATTCACCCTCAGGCTAGCATTCCAGAGAGCCTTTGAGGATTCAGGTGATGACAAAGACGAGCGGGAAACCCGTGACACGATAACTATGTCCTCCTAATACTCTGCTGTGTCTAACGGAGTGACACGGGTCAGGAGCTGAGGGCTGGTACTTTACAGGATTGAAGAACTCTGAGGTATTGGGGAAGGTTTATCTCGTCTAACCTTCAATACCTTCATTGTTCATCTTTACTCTTTAGTTATTTTAAGCTCCACCTATGGCTGGTGAAAACACATAAGCACCCGGACCACAGAATTTATTTGATCTGTATTAGGACCACCTTCAAAGTGGCTATTTCTTTTCCATGGCCATTAAATGATTTCAGTTTGATAAGATGAACATTTTGGTGTCTGCATTTCATCAGAAGAATCCCCCTCACAAGTTGCAGCTCACTCAGTAAATCTCTGTCTTTCAGAGCACAATATCCAGCTTATAAATTCTCAGATCTCTGAAGATGAGATGGGAACAAAATCTCCCTCTGTTGAAATCAGCCACGAAATTCCTGTAAGGAGAATCTACCTCACTTTATTTTAGATACCTGTATCTCAGCGACACACTCAGCCTCCAAGGATAGGGGAAAAAATAGGAAAGAAAGGTAAATAAATACCACAATTTGCAACAAATCATTCTCTAGACCCAGTCCCTTGAGATGCAAGATGTGATGTGTTGTACTCTCAGATGACATAAAACTCACTCTTTTAACCTAAATTGATAGAAGTACAAGTATTGACAAGTATTTTTCTCTGAGAAATCTTGCAGATTTCCTCTTCATACCTTCATCCACAAATATTTTCCTGATGGGAAGCTGCATTCTTCTATTATCTTCTTCTTCTTGTTGTGGTTTTCTTTTTTTTCTTTTTTTTTCTGTTCATTTGTCTTTTTATTATTTTTGAAAAACACCACTTAAAACAAGCAAACAATGTTTCACCCTAATGCCTGTGGTTGCTTTTTGCTTCCTGTTCACAGTTCCTGAAAGCTGAAATTTGAGTTCCCTTTCTGCTATTTTTTAATTTTTAATGCGACTGTTCTGCAATGGATTCGGAGTAGGTCTATGTCATCAGTTGTATTTAGCAAGGTATTTTTTTCTTCTAACTTCTAGTGCTGAGGAGAAGAGAGCACCCATTTAACAGAAAACATCTTAAAGATGTTTTCCTTTTAATATCTGCCATGATTTTATCACTGGGAGAACTGGAACTTTTCTGTTATTATTAAAGATTTCAAAAGCGTTATTGATTTTTTTGGGGGGAGGGAGGACAGGACAGGACACAAATTGTATTAAAGAACATTACTGTATTCAGAAGAAGCCATCAACTGATAACAACATACAGAATATAAACTGATAATAACTTTTCCATCCTGATGGTTTGTCCTTAAACATATCCATGTGCGACGTTTAACACGAGCGCATTTTACACCTCCTGTGAATGGCAACAATTTACACCCCAACTCTGGACATTTAAAAGGTGATGCTTCTGCTTCTGTCCCCATTTCTCCCCTTTCTGTCCCAAATTTGAAGGGGCAAATGGAAATTGACATTTTTCTCTGCGCAGGGCTGTACTTTTCTGGTAATGACTGTGCCTGTCCAGGTCCCAGTTTGGAGCTGCCACATCCCAGTGTGTGCGGGAAAAACAGGGAGGAAGACAATGGACAAGGGTACTTGTGGAGAAAGATATGGAAACAGAATGGGTGGGAACCAGATCTGTGAAAACAATAGGCTGAGGTCTATCATTAATTATTTAAAAATAAATAAAATCCTTCCTCTCAGCACCTGAGTTGGAACCAGGTACCGTAGGCACTCTGATGTGGGGCTAAGGTAGATCAATCCCAAACCTCAACAGCTTTCAGGGGTGATTTTCCCCACATTTCCCATCTGAGTGTTTTCTGATTTGCAGCCCATCACTTGGTTGCACCGTGGGTGGAATTTGTTCCCTCAGGATCGCTGGGGACCTTTCACAAAGAGGCTGTCTCTCCATCACCTCAAACTGAAGGAGGAATGAGCTCATGAAGTCCAATTTCTCCTGAGGACGGAACAAGTTTTAGGGCACTCAGCAAGGCTGATGACTTCTAATCTTCTCTGAGTAGAGGAAATGACTAATGGAAAGAAACTTCCAAAGATCAGCAGCGTAGAAAATGCTCCTTTTCCCTGACAGATATTCCTATCTTATATAGATTGTTCCCATCCTGGCAATTATATATTAGCACCTAGTTAATGATTTTCAGTTTATTGTTCTCAATTCTTGATTGATGAATTTCATGGATATTTGGCAACATGATTTTCTCTATCTTAAAATCTTGTTGCCTCAGTCTATTGTGCCTATTCCGGAGCCTCTTTAGGATGTGTTCCCACCATCACTGTGCTTTGCATTAGAGCAGCAATATTTACATCACTCATCTTCTGGGAAGCTCCTGACAGAAACGGGGGGATCTGAGAGGAGCCAGGAATACTCACTGCACAGCATCTGGTAGAGGAAATAGTACTTGAATGACTGTCAACAGGACCAAGTATCAGGCAAATCATAATGAAATTAAACAGAGGGAAAAACAAAGACAGGAAATGGAGATTGGACCAGATAAATCATTTTTTTATTTAAGATACAGGAAGAACCTTCAGGTCAGTGTGTGCTGAAAAGGGACAGAAAAGCCAGGTTTATGATAGAGCAGCTAATTCCAGCTGTTAGTCTGGCATTTCACAGCTGCTCCTGCTTTTTGGCAGGTAAAGAACTCTTTCTCCAGTGATTCCAGAGAGAGTGGGACCAGCCCCTGTGCGACTCCCACAGCTACACATGGGGATTTAGCACTCTGGGGATTACAATCTTCATCTGTCCAAGCAAATCCTTTGTTATGCAAACACTTTATACTGTCCTGTTCCCCAGTTCCACCCATACCTCTCACCATCCGGGTGCCGCTTTGATCTGCATCCCAAGGTAGGTGTTCATGTGCCATCTTGATCATACCAACACTCAACTATCCTGTCCTTAGCAAGCTCCAGCTCTTTGACACTTCTGTGCCACTCCTCCTACGTTCACCATGTTCAGGGAGTGAGCCTTCCAAAACTGCTCTACCATTAAAAGAACAGCAGAGCTGAAGGAGAGGCTGGTGAGGACAAGTGCTACGTACAGTCTACTTGAGGGACACTTCATCAAGCAACACTGGAGTTTGATGAATAGGATTGAGTTTGATGAACAAGCTTGAGCTGGATGAACATGATTGAGCTTGACAGCAGCAGCAGGGTGGAGGATATGAGGGAAATCAGAAGGTCTGCACCTCTGAATATGTTGCCACGGGCAGAAATTAGGTAAGAATTACATCAAATAGAAGATAAGTAGGTGAAAAGGCAAAGCCCGGAGCAGCCCACACGTGATGCCTGACAAGCACTTGTGGAGGTGGCCTCAGCAGAGGACACACTGGTTACTATCAGGAGATACATGCTGCTAAGGTAACAGAAGAGAAATAGGAGGTAAACTGCAGTGAAGATCATACCTGGGAAGTTCAAGCAAAAACCAAGCAAATGCAAAACAAACAAACAAACAAAAAAAAAAGGATTAGAAAGAACTCAGCGATGGCCAGATTCAGGACATAGACAGTGAAGGGGCTCGTCTTCACATGGAAGTCCAAGAAAAATACAACCATCACATTTCCCAGCAGCCCACAGAGCCAAACAGCCCACCCAAACAGGGCGAAAAAAATCAACTGTACGAGTCTATGATTCCCAAACCCAGCTGTCTCTGCAGTGTGCCCCACCATACATGGAATGAACAGAGAGAGGTTTGTTGTGTCGGTCACGTCCCAGGCAAGAGAAGCCCCAAAACACTGCAAAACACATCTGCTGAGACAAAGGGAACAGAGTTTATTTGCTGCATCCTGGGCAAGGAGGGTCATGGTCATGGCGGGTACAGCCCAGGCACAGGGGCTGCACTGGGGCTGTGCCACCTGCCTCTGCCTCCTTCCCCTGGGCTGTCTGATGGGCTATACACCTGCAGGCATCCTCACCAGCAGTGCCTCATACAGTGGTCTCCACCACAGCATCCCCAGCCATAGGGTTCCCCACCTCAGTTGTCTCTATCTCTTCAAACAGTCGTTGCAAGGCGGCTTTCAGGGAGCACTGGAACGAGCGCTGTTGGCAGCTCCCCAACATGAAGTAAATGATGGGATTAATGCTGCAGTTCAGTATTGCCATCAGAAAAGTTGTCATTGTTGAAATTAATTGACTGGAATTAGGGAGATTGATGAAAACCTCGACAGTGAAAGGAATACCAAGAGCAAAGAAGAAGATCACGTTGAGCAGGATGGCGACATAGAGCTTCCCCAGGTATCTTCTCTGTGAGCCACATCGGAGTTTGATGAACAAGGACAGGTTGGAAATCAACATCACCAATGATAAAAATATGGAAAATACAATGGCTATGCAAGCAAATACTATCTCGTAGTTTCCAGCAAATTTAAAGCTGAAATACAACGAGGAAACAAAAATCCCAGAGAGAGCCCAGAGCACCCCACACGTGATGCCTGACAAACGCTTTGGGCGGTGGCAGCGATACCAAATTGGGAAGAGGACAGAGAGGCACCGCTCCATGCTGATCGCTGTCAGGAGACCCAGGCTGCTCAGATCAAAGAAATGGCACAAAAATTGAAAGATAACTACAAAAACTCGGTAAAAAGAAACAATATTTGGCAAACAAAATTCCACCAAGATCAAAAATGACAATAAAAGCAGAAAAAACATGAGGACCAGAGAGAAGTCAGCGACAGCTAGATTGAGGATGTAGACATTGTAAGGGTTCTGCTTGATGTGGAAGCCCAGGAACCACATGACTGTCCCATTCCCAACAAGTCCACAGAGACAAATCCCTATACAGACACTGACAAAGACCATCAAACCATCCTGTAGACTTGGGCACTTGTAAGTGATATTTCCCCCATAGTCCACATATCCAGAAGTGGTGTAGCTCAGAGACAGGTCTGCTGGGACTGTCTCCTCCATGGCGAATGATCCTGCTCTAGGTGGCTGTCTTCTGCCTCTCCCACCACCTCCTAGGACAGACCAGGAAGGAGAAGGAAATGGGAGCATCAGCATTGCCAGCACTCACCACCCTTCCCCACAGCCCCACGCCAGCCCCAGGCTGCCCATGGAAAGACTTTGTCCCCCGTCATGTCCAGGACAGGCTCCTACCCCTACAGCCCTGTCCCTGCCTGGGAGGCATCTCCCATCTGCCCATCCCTGGCCTCCTACCTCCTGGTGTTCCTGGGAACAAGGCCACTGTAGGAGCTCCAGCACACGGGGCTTCCAGGCTTGCCAGTAAAAGGGGTTTGTGACAGCTGCCAGGAGCACCCTGTTCTGCTTTGGCCTCGTCACTCGTGCCTGAGGAGCAGCTCTTTGCCCAGAGATCATGTCCCGTGGTCAGGAGACTTCCCTCACAATCTCATCACATCAGTGGCAGCTTCCCCTCACATGTGCCATGGGCAGCGATCTTGTCAGTAGGAGATGGTCACGTCAACCCCTTCATCTCCTCCCACCATCCTCCAGCTTTGTCTGACTACGTGAGGAGCTTCTGGCTTTTGCTGTGAGCTTGCCTTCCACTGACTGAAGAGAAAGTGATAACTGAGGAGGGGAACCCTGTGGCTGGGGATGCTGTGGTGGAGACCACTGTATGAGGACACCTGCATGTGGAAACCATCAGACAGCCCAGGGGATGGTGGCAGAGGCAGGTGGCAGAGCCCCAGCACAGCCCCTGTGCCCAGGCTGTACTCCCCATGGCCATGACCCTCCTTGGCCAGGACCCAGCAAATAAACTCTGTTTCCTTTGGCTCAACAGATGAGTTTTGCAGTCATTTGAGGCTTCTGTTGCTTGGGGAATGGACAACACATCAGGCCCTGGGGGAGCTCTGACCATCTCATTTTACAATGAAGGTGGTGAGAGCCTGGCCCAGGCTGCCCCGAGAGGTGGTGGCTGCCCCATCCCTGGCCCCATTGCAGGGGAGGTTGG